>FN649741.1:177773-196314 GCA_000310025.1 Ectocarpus siliculosus | reverse complement strand
GAAGATTGTCGCTGGTGGGTTAAAGAATATTGAAGACTGCAGACCACCAGAAGAGGAAGAAGAAGAAGATTGGAGAGTCAACCGTCGCTGGTGGGTCGGTCGTCATTGTCGTGTTTCAGCCTGTCCCCTCTCCGGTGCTTGACCCTGCCCTTGTTTTTTGCTCTTGTGCTCATGCTCCGGACGTTGTGTCTTTCTGTGATTGATTGTATGAAGTATTATCTAAAAATATAGCGGAAAGGTTTTGACTCGAAAATGGCATCATACCTGGGTCGGCACACGGCCGTAGGCGCCGGCCATCCTGCCGGACTCGCGCCCAGGGCGGAAGAAGAATCGGAAGCAGTTCGTGGGGTAGCGCACGTAAAACGGCTTGCCATGGGTGGTGTTGTCCACCCATCGCCTCCCCTTAATCGATTCGTAGGTCGTCATGTTGATCAGTACCATTCGAAGGTGCGTGAGCAGGAGGAGCCCTATCCAAACGTCGTGATAAGCCTGACGGTACACGTACATCCGCAAGGTGAAAACGCACCACATGATTAGTCTATAAACATTACAACATGGACGGATAATTTGGGGCACGGACGAGAGCGGTGGGCCATGAACGCGTCGCGAGGATACAGTCAACAGCTTGGCGAAGTTTAGTTCCTGATGCCGCTCCGCACAGTCTGCTCGCGGAGTCAAAGAAGCGGTATCTGCAACGCGGGAAAAGGTTGCGAATGTTCGCGACGGGTACTGCAGGCTCACCGCTAAGATGGCCGTGCAGCCAAGGAACTTCGAGTGACCGAAGACGCACCGCCACATGGCCCACTCCCCGCACTCTGCTTGCCCGTAGCTGTACAGATTCCACAGGAAAGAAGATATCCCCTGACAGCGTGGCGTGGACGAGGCATCGGTTAGACGTGGTACGTGAACAGCAAGGGCCTTCCTAAGAGGTGGTGATGCTACTACACTAGGCAGGGACCGGCACCACCTTCCTTCGAATGAAGCGGCCACACCAGAATCAACGAGCGCGGTCATCCCCGATGGAGCGTGCACACTACCTGACGCCTGTGCCCATCACGGCGATTGAAATCGTACGGGTGGCTACTTAACGAGCCGGGTAGGGGCCTTCGACACAAAGCAGCGTTGGCACTTACTCCACTTATTCCATGACGCCAACTCGTGACGTTCGCAGGCCACCTAGGCGTGTTGTCCATACGCATTCGCAGCCTTTGCCGACTGACTCTCAAGAGAAGGTGTATAGTCACGAAGTAGACACACGATGAACCTTCAACAGCGCTTCATGGCTGTGAAACCTGAAACTATCACTCGAAGCAATACCCATCACACCACAACATAAAACACACCAGTAAACGCCGAACAAAAGGCCGAACAAGGGCCATACATCTTCATGCTCTTACCACAACAGCGAAAAAGAGAAAACCAACGAAGAATCGGTGGTTGTTCTGCCCCACGCAGTTTGCCACGAACGGGCAGTGATGGTCGAACCGCAAGATGCACCTTCCACAGGTATCGCAATGCTTGGAGCGAGGAGTCTGCATGTCGCCGGAGGCGGGGATCAGGTCAAGGGGGGGGGTGGGGGGGGTGGTAGGGAAGCAATATTTTGCCGTTGTGACGAGGACGCCGTGCTAGATCAACAGACCCAGACTTCGGGGTGGAGGAGAAGCACGGGCGATTGACTCTTAAGTAGGTACTTCGTATTTCGTAACGAGCGTTTCCTATCATTTCGTGAGAAAACAAGTGTTGGGATGAGCTACACGCTCGAAATATATTGCAATAGGCAACTGCCTTCTTGCTCATGTATCCCTAGCAACAACCCTAGCACCAGAGGCTACTGCCTTGTTGCTCATGTTCCCCTAGCACTAGTGGTGAGTCTGTTCAACACACATGCATATCTCGGGGGGGGAGCGTGTGTTGCGTGCACCCACCCATTCGTCGTGCCCGACAGAGGCAGAGCACCCACCTTCTCCACAATGCACGTCGTGCACAGCGTCTCGCTGTTCAAGCGGCCTTCTTCCGCCAACCTGTTTATCGCCATCTCTCTCGCCGATGGGTCCATTGCAAGGTAACCTGGTTTTGTTGCCATCTGTGTACAGTAGCGGTCGTGTTTCGGACGATTGTTCGGTCTCTGTTGGTAGTCCATTCTCTTGTGCTGGCCGTGAGGATAGTGTGTGTGTGTGGGGGGGATGACGGCGATAGCACTGATTGCTGCGGACACGCCCTACAATATGCTTGGCAACACAAGCGCACCGAGGGCTCAAAGGATGCATTTTATCCATCCCGTTTCCTCCGGTTCGGCAAGAATCATCACGCAAAGCCACCGGCTAATCAACGCAGTGAGTCATACCCAGCACATTTATTCCATGTTCTGCTCAAAGCAAACACATCGTCCTAGCATACGTTTGGAATTGGAACATAGAACCCTCTCCTTTCGAAAAAACGGAAATTTCTTCTCCCCCCTCCCGACAGCTCACCGACTTGTACAGGAAGCACAGCGTCACAAGAGCTGGCAGCAGCGTCGCCATCGATCGCAGTGCCGCCTGCTCCTCCCAAAGAAACGCCGCTTCCGAGGCGACGATAAGCACCAGGGACCACAGCGCCACCCCCAGTGGCACCCAGTTCGCGTCGAACTGCACGATCTTGTACGTCAGAGAGCTCGTTGCCCCGATCCCCGCAGCCCCCCCTAAGCACCCCCAACAGCCGAACGTGTTCACGAACCCGAAGCACCAAAGCAGCTGAATCAGGGGCAAAAACAGGCCCTGCTCCGCAACCGGCATCACGAGGAAACGCGGGTAAAAAGGAGGATATGGCATTTAGGTGTCATGCCAAAGTATGTCTGTCTCCCTGGACGCAGCATGCTCTCGTTGATCGACTTTTCGCTCCATCAGTTCGCCAGAAGTTACGGTATGGTAAACAGGAACCGTTTCCGATTCGGATGGTGTCATGGGACGCAATTTGGAACCGTGAGATATCGCGTCGCTTCGTGTTGGAGTTAAAAAAGCAAAAAAACGATGTAAAGCATGGGCAACGGAGGGAAGCGATCTACCAGCGGCTTTAGGGTCGCACCTATGTATCCTATGGCAAATCCTGAAGGTGTACAACACTGAAAGCCGTGGTGCGATTCGGCTTTTCCGTTCGGCACTTGACGAAGCGTTGCTTCTATGCCACTGCCAAGCGTTGCTTATCCTCGCCTTCAAGGGAACCAGCTACGCCTTACTCCGTAGTGCTTGGCATTCCACCTCGTACCGCAGGCACCTAGACCGCGAGCGGGTTCTGAAACGAGCAATAGGTGCATGGCTTCATGGGACACCAAATTTCCTCAGCCCGAAAGAGGTAGAGAGACTCCTCCGCCTCATTGACCAGCAGCAGCGAATCCCTGCAATTGGCTCAAGGTACAAACAACGCTATTGCGACGTACTCGGGATGTCCCCAAAATGACCTGCAAGTCACTAGCAACACAGGAGACCTCACCCGCTTCAGAGGGACATCCCTTGCTCTGATCGGGATATTTCGGCACGTTTTGAGGTAACCTCCCAGCCCTTGGTTTCCCAGTGACAACGCCAGCTCCTCTGGGGTAAAGCCTGCTTTGTTCGCCGCGTCCAGGCTCGCTCCCGCCTTCGTTTGTGAAGTGAAGACAGAAGTGCAAGAAAAGAGCAGTACAAGCTAGTGGTGAGAACAGAGAACGATTGAGCACAACAGCGAGACAAGTCTCAGGGCAGCCGTTTCACTTGCCTAGCGTGAAAATCGTGTTAACCACCCCCACACTTGCGGAGCAAAATCACTCGAGCCACCGGAGCTGGCAAAACAACTGTCCCACAGAGCCTTGTCTGGTGTCCATCGGCCAAAGCGCACTCTCTTCACCACGGGGCGGCACCAACCGCAACCAGTCCCACCGCCCGTCTTGTTTCCCATGTACAGGTGCACAAGTGGAAGATCGCTCGCCCCTCTATTTTTGGCCAGAGCTAGAGTCGTCACCCCACCGCGGCGATACGGCCATGCCGAGCTGCGCAAACCCGCCAAGCGCCTCGCACACACAACCCAGCCAGAGATTCGGCCGATGGAATCCATCGATCAACTGCACACCTCCCGAAGCAACGCCTCGAAAGGGAAGAATCATCACGAAACTCCAATGTGTACATGGACTCATCACAAGTTGTTGATAAGATACAACCGCCGTGCCATTCGGCCTTGCTGGGGCAAAGGGCCAGAGGCAAGGCCGAGATTTCACCTTAAGGATCGGGGACAAGGCGTATGGCGATTGGACGCCGCCCACGATGGCCCAGTGTAGGGGGGTGTTCCCTTCCTCGAGGTCTTTCTCTTCCACCCCCGGAGAGGGACCGTAGTTCAGCAGGACTCGGATGAGGTCGACGTTGCTGATGCGGAGCTTGGTCGCGTACATGAGCGGCGTGAACCCCTGGAAGCAGATGCCCCGTGACCGTGACCATGGCCGGCGAGGTGATCGTAGCGAAGCAAAGAAGCGTGTCGGGCGACGTGAATAAAAATTAGAAGAGTTGGCAAAAGAAAGTGGTTTGGGACCCAGATGACGGCATGGGGAGGGTTTTCGGTTTCGCCGACACCGGCACAAGGAGTTCGTGCTTCTGGTCGGCAAAATGCGCCTGGTTCTCGCAGTATGTAGCACGCGATGACTCATCGCAAGTGCGTGAGCACCACCACCACCAACCGCTCCGCACTGCAGGACATCACACACCATACCTTGGAATCTTTGGAGGATACAGGGGTCCCTGCTGCCAGCACCACGAGAACGGTGTTCACGTGCCCCCGCTGCGCAGCCAGGTGTAACGCCGTCTGCCCGTAGGTATTGCGTTGAAGGCAGTCCGCCCCGGCCTATTGCGTTACCATTTGGAACACGGAGAGAGCGTATGCACCCGGGGAAAGCTTAGGCTTCGGGGGGGGTCGGTGTCAGGCGAATGCGCCCGCTGTAACGACACTGTAGGCTGACGAAAATGGCCGCATAGGTACATGGAGAGATTGGAAGTCGTGGTAGGGTATTTATGTTGCAGCAAGCGCTTGTCGACGTCGACTCGTTGCCTGGGGCCACTCACTTGCAAGAGGTCAACAATGATGGTCATGTATCCCTGCCTGGCCGCCCACATCAAGGCCGACTCTTTCAGCACTCCCCCGATAGCGCACGTGTCTGCGCCCTGGTGGCAGGCAAAGTGCGCGCGAAAATATCGAACGTGCAAGAGTTGAGTCGAGCGCACCAAATGAAACCAAGGTATGATGCGTCATCAGTTTCTCGACTCTCATCCCCACAGCAGCAAGCAGGATATGTCGCCGACGTCGTCTTAATCGAGCCACCTGCAAGGAGGAGGCGAAGGCAGTTCCTACTGACCTTGCGTCATGGTCGGGAGCCGACCGAGGTCTCCGCCGATACCGTCTAGTGGCAGAAACAGCTTTTACAGCGTTCAGCCACTCCTTCCCAGACTGGAGCCAGCACGACTGGAGCAAGCACATCCGCTGTGATAAATCTGAACTGAAACCGAAGGTATCGCTTGCTCCTGTCGCTCTGGCTCCAGTCTGTGGAGTGGCGACTGAACGCTGCAAAAGCTGCTTCTGCCACCAGACGGTATCGGCGGAGAGCTCGGTCGGCTCCTGACCATGACGCAAGGCCCCTAGGAACGCAACGCCTTCACCTCCTCCTCGCAGGTGGCTCCCATCAGGGCGGCGGCCGACCCATGTAAAGTACAGAAGTATTACGGCACTGGATTTGCTGCACTTATGCATGTATCCCTACGCCCTACGGTCACAACTGCGTGCTGGAGTGAACTCAAGCAAAACACCCAATAAAAACAGAACACAAAATCTCATCCTGCTGATGCGGCTATCTCCAAACACGCTCGGTAGACTACTGCGGTATGCATGCTCGAAACGAAACAACCATGCGTTGACCGCCGTGCATCTGTACCCGCTTCAAGAGGTACTTCACGACCCCCCGCCGGTCGTTAATTGCGGCCCAGTGAAGCAATGGCACATCTTCGGCATCCCGGTCGTTAACGTCCACCAGGGCCTGAGACAAGTCAACGCCGACAGGAAACAGCCGTAAGGACACGGCGCAGCACCTCTCCCTAGTGTAAATGGAATAGAGTCATGCAAAACAACATGACAACGGCGGTGGGTGGCATGTTACTCCGCATCAACTCGATGGTGTACAATTATGCACACAGCATAACCAAGCACAGTAGTAGTAGTATCATAGGTGATGTCGAATCACAACTCTGTGTCACCAAACGACCTGCCACCTCGACACCAAACGACCCGCGAGAGCGCAAGGAAATCACCGCTGAATTCCCCGGGCCCACGCGGAGGCCTTGTATACTCGTGGTATCATAACCTCCGCTAGGCTCACCCTGCCCGTTGCTGGTTCCAAGAGCTCTTGAAGTGCATCCTCGTCTCCGAACTGCGTTAGAGAGCCAACGACAGCAACCAGGAGAGGACAGGCTCAGGAAGACACCAGAACGCACACGATTCTCTGTAAGTCTAGTGCACAAACACCCTGCTGTGTACATTGTTTCCGCGTTCCCGCAGCAGCGGTATGTATGTGCTGCACAGAGGAACGGTCTGCCATGATTTGAGAAATACTTCACGAGTCACACACCTGACAAGCCTTCACTGCATCTTGCACGGGAGTACTCGCCACCGGTGGTGGATGAGCCAGGCTCGGATTCATGATCGTCGGAGCTGTGTCCATCATCATTTCCCGCTTGCCAAACCCTGTTGGCTATGCACACTGCTGTGCTGTAGATGATGGGCGGGCAAAATGAGTTGGGTCGTTCCCGACTTGCCGACACCGAGGGCGTTGGCAAGGGAGGGGCGTGTTGCATTTTGTACTCTACGGTGCCCCCCCCCCATCGTGTGGGTGGTGCCACACTCCAGAACGTCCCCGCTCAACGTGGACGGCAGGCTCAAGCATGCCTCATGGGAAAAGTAACCCGAAGCGTGGACAAGAGTCTCTTGGAAAAGCGCTCCAGCGACGCCGTGCGCAAGAGCAAGCTGCGGCTGCCAGGTGTGTCGAATTTGACCATGAAGAGGCCAACATCATTGCAACAGCAGCAGCAGTGGCGTTGCACAGCAGCCGGGGAGCAGTCGTCCTGACCATTCTTGCTGACTTTCACGATGCGCTTGAGACGGAGAAGCGTCAACGGCCTGTTGCTGCTCTCATCCGGCGGCTTTCGTCCAGTCTCGGTTGGGTTGAGGAATAGGCGATTGTTTCGGTGCGCATCTAGGCACCCACAGAGCAAGCAACCCACCACTCCACATAGTTTTCGACATTTGGACCGGCTCTATACGCGAGGCTCACGATGTAAGGCGAGACTGCTGTACAGCAGTAGTAGTAGACATCTCTTTGCCCATGGGGCGGTCCATTTGCCACCATCTCTTCCCCGACCACGTCTACCACGCCCGGACGTGCTGTGTGCCCACCCACGCGCGAACAGCGCGTCGTCGTACGATGTGGACGGCAGCAAGGCTCGCGGCAAGATGACCTCGGTGCTGGAGGCCAGCAACCTCGACGACTTCATCTCCTCCGCCATGATGTCGGAGCGAGCCTTCGAGTCCCACAAGGAGAACACGGTCGTGCTCGGGCCCGACGGCTTGGAGATGAGCCTGGACGAGAACGGCGAGATCGACGCCGCCGCCGGGGGCGGGAAGGACCCCGGCACGGACGAGTTCGACTTCGAGCACATGAACATCCCGAGACGCCCGGCTTGGACCGCGGGCATGACCGCCGAGGATCTAGACTACCAGGAGAGGAAGTCCTTTCTCGAGTGGCGGAGAGGAATTGCCAAGTGAGCACATACGGCAAGCATCTCCTGTCCAGTCTAGCAGAATTTCCCATCATTGTGTCTTTGTTGTGTTGGGGGGTCGCAGTGGATACTTTTGGTGTCAACACATTTTGCGCTTGTTCGCCTTAGGAATCACCTTGTTCGGCCTCTCTGTCGGCGCTACAGCAGGATCACGTCGCGATCGCCAAGTTTGTATGGACGGGGCCCCTACGATGGATGCAGCTCTCTCTTTGCTCTCTTCCACTATTTAGCTGCCGAATACAGCGCGTGCACTGATGCCCGTGAACATGCTACCTGCTGCGGTAGACACAGAATGGGTTACATTGATACATTCGAATCCACCGCGGCGTGTTTGGGAGTGGTATGTAGCGTGCCACCTATGAAGTGTACACGTGATTGATTTCGTTCCTCCGCCCCCCGATGCCACAACCACGCTCCGTTGCAGCGCCGAGGAGAAGAACGGTGACATGAAGGTCACGCCATTCGAGAAGAACTTGGAGGTGTGGCGACAGCTTTGGCGCGTCATCGAACGGAGCGACCTCGTCTGCCAGCTGGTCGATGCCCGCAACCCGCTCTTCTACTACTCCACCGATCTCGAGGCCTACGCGAGGGAGATCGCGCCACCGAAGCCCACCGTGGTTGTGGTGAACAAGGCCGACTACCTGAGCCGAGCGCAGCAGAGGGAGTGGGCGCGGCACTTCAACGGGCGAGGGGTCGCGGTGCTGTTCTTCTCCGCCCGACAGCAGCAAGAGCAGCTCAACCGGGAGGCCAGAGAAGAGAGGGACATTGCTGAGGGCGGACCGGGCGCCGGTGCTCCTGCCCCGGATGCCTATGACTCTGAGGACGGCGATGACGATACTGATGACGATTTTGAGGCAGACACAGAGGGGGATGGGGAAGAGGAGGAGGAAGTTGGGCGATCGGATGCGTCATCCGCTTCGGGGGTAGCGAAAAAAGGCCATGCAGGCGGGGGGAAAGGCGCGACTTCTTCGGCGGGGCGCCGAGGGAGCGGGGCCGGCGCAAGCAAGGGGGACAATTCGCTGCGGGTGCTGAGCAGACTTGAAATGTGCGTCGAGCTCGAACGGCTTGCGAGGACTCTTGGGGCGCCGGACCCTTCGCGAAACGGCGGGCGTGCCTGCGTCGGAATGGTCGGGTTCCCCAACGTGGGGAAGAGCAGCCTGATCAACGTCATGGTCGGGGCGACGCCGCTGTCGCACGGCGGCGTGCGGGTCAGCGTCGGCGCCACCCCGGGCAAGACGAAGCACTTTCAGACGCTGGTGCTCAGCGACAGCCTCATGCTGTGCGATTGTCCGGGTCTCGTGTTTCCAAGTTTCGTTAGCAGGTGAGCTCAGGCAGGTTGATCGCCCGGTAAATACGAGTACCGTAGGTGACACAAGATAACACACCCCCTGAAAGTTTTTTCACGGCTCGATTTCTCCACAACAGAACGAGTGGCAGCGCCGAAAATGGCGGCGTTGAAGCTCTCTCGTTGAGAGCTTTCCGAGAACATATCGTTTCTTTTATGCATCGTCTTCGTCGTGGAGTAATCGAGATTTGAACACGGGTCCAGCGGGGGTGGTATTCTTGTGTCACCTACGGTAGACGTGCACCGTACCACCCTCGCCGTGTTCATTTGATGATGGAGACCCCCTGCCCCCGTTGACCCACCTTTATTTTCCCCTTGCGTTGGTTTCCTCGATCGGCGGCAACGCTGAAACAGCACGGCCGAAATGATTTGTGCTGGAGTATTGCCCATCATGCAGATGCGGAACGTCATGCCCCCCATGGCCCTCATCGCGCGACGAATACCTCGGCACATCCTCGAGATCACCTACACCATCAAGCTCCCGGTCCTCCCGGGGGACGTCAAGGATACCGCGGGAAACGCCATGCTCTCGCCGCAGCAGCTCCTAGAGTCGTACTGCCAGGCTAGAGGACTGTTCCGCGCGCGCGCCCTCGGGGAGTCAGACATGCCGCGCGCGGCGAGGCAGATCCTCAAGGACTTCACGGATGGACGGCTCTTGTTTTGCCATCCGCCTGCCGACCTGGAGCCAGAGGTGAGTGACCTCGGTGTGTGCGCCGCGCGCGCTGACCCCCAAGTGTTTAAAAATATTCTCGAATGATGTTTACCCGCGGTTGTTTTGAGGCGCCTTGGTGGCCGCACGCGGCCATATGCTCGAGCGGAGCGTGGTGTAAACTGCGGCGCGCGCGTGGCCCCTTTTGAAGGGCATGAGGGACTCGCCCTGCCGCGCCAACTCCCGTCTTGGTTGTGCCTATAATAGCTGCTGCCGACGACGGTTCGTGGCTCCTATCACCACCCGTTCTGCCGTGCGCACTTTTTCGCGTGCAAATGTCTGGTGCGTGGACACATGTAAATTTTTATGTGTTGGCCTTTCGTATGCCAACTTTGCGCGCGCCGCCATTCTGGATACCCACCCTGCCTAGTGAATGGGAAAATGGAGCATCGCCATTATATAAAGTCCGACCCTTTTTTTCCTTTTTGTGTTCTTGCTTTCTTGCTAAGTAGTTGCTCGCGTTGCTCCGGTATGCCATGACGTTCTGTGCGTGAGAAAACGCAGGCCATCACCCGGTTCCTCAAGGAGACCGACAAGACGGCTCTCAAAACCACCAAGCTCGCCGCGAAGCTCGCCTTGCAGCTGAGCAAGGCCGAGGCAAAGGCGAGCGCGGGAGGCGCGGCCGTCGCGTCCGCCGAAGCAGCGTCTCTCCAGCAGCCAGAAAACATTGACCTCATGGCAGAGGTTCTGGAGAAGAGGGCGGCGGTAGCAGCGCGCGAAGCCGAGCTAGGTCTTACGGTCGGCGCGGGTGGCAGGGGCGGGAAGTTGACCAAGAGGGAGATGGGACTCCTGCGGTGGGGCAAGAAAGACCGCAAGGTTGGCAACAAAGACCCGTACGGCAACCCCGACGTGGAGACCGCGGCGTCGCTCGGACCGGTAGGGGCGAGGGTAGCCGGGGGGGGCAAGAAGGGGCGCAGGGGCAAGAAGAGAGACGGCTTTGTCCGGAATACGATGCCGCACCACCAGACGTACTCCGGGCCTGCTGTATGACTGACGCATGTTTGACGCATGCGCACGGAGTGGTGGACGGAGGCCCTTTGTCTATGCGTTGGTTATAGGCTCGTGAGGGAGTATTACTACTCCTGGTGAGAGAAAAAAAAACAATTTTTCGGTGTGCCCAGCTTCGTCTGTACATGTTGTGTTTTTTTGCCTCTCGTTGGTATAAACGTTGTACAGAGTGCTGATGTGCCCGGACGTTTGACATTGCGGGGGTAGAACATTTGCTTGTAGTTCGCACTTCACATACTAGTACATCATGGTCTGTACGCGGAGAGCTACAACTCGTGACAAAAAGAGGCGAAGGATGGACCCGTTACCCGTGAGTAGGACGGGCGTTGTTGGCTCACGAGTGAAGTTTGCTCTGCTGTTTTGTAGGGTCGTCTTGCGGCCACTAAATAGGCAAGACTCGGGCCGAGAGGACGCTATTGGTGTGCGAGTGCGAGGGTCAATCGTGCGGTGAGGAGGAGATCATGCGTTGGTCTTGAGCGATCATGTCGAGCATGAATGTTGCTCAGGAGGCTCGACTTTAGCGCACACATGTGTCTCGACGTACCAATCTTTTTGCCAGTGAATACAGGGTCTGTGTCGGCGGTTGGTTCTTAGGCGGACGGAATACGCACCCGTTGTTCTGCCTGTTTTGGGGGGTGCAAGAGTGAGGTTGATCAGACATGTACACGAAGTATGGTATGTTTTGTGTCTTTCAGAAGCAAAACCATCTCCCTTCGCCCTCTTTCCTCTGTGCTACATCGGTGTCCGCCGATTGATGATGTGAATGAAAATCATGCATGGATCCGTGTTCCGTGGAGTGAAAAATTAGTCTTCTTCTCTGCGAGCACCAAAATTAGACGATTGAAGATTGCTGCTGCTGCTGCTGCTGTGTGAGCACACACATGACATAATGTGTAGCAGCGGCAGCGGTGCCGTGCAGACGTATGTAGGATACATGACTTTGGAGAGGAAGCGATGAGGGCTCGAATTATGCAACGCATGCACACGGCAGGCACAACAACAGCACCCGCCTCCCCGACACTTCACTTGTCGTTGGTTGAACACGACGATGTTCTCGTTCGTTGTGGATTGCGGAACGCGACATAGTCATTAAGCGGGAACTACAACAACGCCTTGCATGTATGCGTAGCACTTCTATGAAAAGAGGTTAGCGCCCCCCCCGCCGCCTCGTCTTCAATGATTTTGGCGGAGATTGGCGGAGAGGCTCGTTTCTTTATCTGTAACTAATAAATGCGGTACGCATTAACAGCGGTACCGACCGGTAGGTTGTACAATGTAGTGTTGGTGAGTCAGCATGCAGAGGACCGAGCACCATGTCTTGTCTCGAGCCTTAATTTCTACAGCAGTAGCCTTACACTACATACAGCTTTTTTATCCCGGGTGCATGGAGATGTACTAGTGTTTGCTGTGTTTTGGGGGGGAAGATGTGAAGAGACATGGGTTTGTGCAGCCGTCAGCGATGGTTGAAAACACGTGCTCATCTCCCAAAAAAATACAAAAAAAAAAAAACAAGAACGGCCTCAGCCACGTTCGCCAACACCTTCACTCGCCAAAAACGTCTGCTGCTGCTGTACAGATCGTAGACCGTCAGCCCCTCGCGTGCTCAGCGTGGTTTTTGCAGTCGTCGCCCAGCAGTCCATGATGCTAAGCAAGAGGGCCTCCTCCGTGCTGGCGGTGTGCTGTATCACTCCTGCTCTGTTGGCGGCAGCACAAGACGCGTGTACGGTCGGGACTGTGCAAGACAACTGCGTGTCGGCTACGAGCGAAGACAACATCGATGAGGTGCGTGTTGGTTACCCGACTTGCATGTGTAGCAGGTTCGAGGCTCGCGGCATGGTGAACTTCCTGATGCGCGTGCTTGGCACCTCACATAAAATGCGTCGCGGCTCTGCCTATTGACCACACCAACAACGCGCACTCCTGTTGTAGCCATCATCAGGGACTGTCACAGCAACCTCTTGTCCGCTGCTTGCTGTGCTGTGTCAGTTCTTTTTTTGTACGGATCGGTACAGCTGGGAGTGGTCTCAGGACGCGGAGCAGCTCCCAGTCCAAGCGAGCGACTCCCTCTGTCTGACAATGGACAGCAGTGTCGTCGATGGTCTCGATCAAAGTGAGCCACAGCAGCGACAACAGTATAGTTTGGTTGGTTGCTGAGCGCTTTTTTCCTTGGCGCACCTTGCACCAGGGGGAGCACTTGAACACAAGTGCAAATTGATATGTCGTCGTGTGGCGTTGCATCCGTAATTCATGACTGTCTCTGCGGTGCTGTCGTTGGCTGACAGTTTGGGCACTACACGCATGCTCTGGATACGCCGCTGACAGAGAACTGAGCGTTGTTGGTGCAAGCTTGGCGGCGCGTCGGTGTCGTGTTTCACCCGTCGATCACCTGTGCTGCTGCTGCTGCTGTTGTCGAGAAAAAAATACCAATATCACGTAATTTGTGTGTATGAATGCACAGCAGTCTTCACATGTTGCGTTCCGAGCCTCCGCTACACACCAGTCGCCCCGGTGGTCTTGTTGGTATCCTCGGAACCTTCGTCTGGTTAGGTCAGGGGTTCGAATCCCGGCGTATGCGAGCTTTCCTTGCAAAGTGAGTTTTTCTCTCGCTTCCGCTTCTGGCCTAGGTAGTGGATAGCGCTAGTTCGTGTGTACCCAGAGGGAAGAGAGTGCTGAACTCTTCTCGCATTGAAAATCGAAGGCAAAGTACCGCAGGAGGGGTGGATAGAGAGGGGCTCTTTTGTGTCACCACGGGTTGGAGTAAACGGCACTCGTGCTTTGAGCGCTGATTTGAAGTGTAGAAAAAAAAAAAAACACGTGGCATAGCAACAGCAGCAGCAACAGCAGCGGCAGCAGTTAGTAGCCACAAAGGCCGATCCTCTGGAAGAACTACCCCCCCCCCCGCCCGCTACCAGCAGCATGTGCGCGGTTCCCCACACCCTTTGTCCCGTGCGTTGTGTTTGATGGATCTATCGTCACTGCCTCTGTTCGCGTCACGCAGCTGAGCTTCTGGTCTTGGGTGGATGCGACGCGGAATTCCAGGAAGTGGCTGGTGACTGCAGCTCTATTTCGAGCAGCACTCGCACCTACGATCCGTTTCTGGTGAGCGAGGACCTAAGAGAAGAAAGAGCATGCCCGCCGCATATGGTATTACCGATCGATCCTGCTACGTACACGGTGGAGAGGTGAAGCCGGTGCACCACACGCGCCGGTCATGCGCAAGAAAACCCAGCGTGCGGTTGTAATTTTTTTGAAAATACACGTGTAGGATATTGCGAACATACTTCGAAACCATCAGAAAAAAAACGGAAGACATGGGTTGAAGTATTCACAGCGTAGGATAGTGAGTTGGGGGGGGAAACGGCTGGACAACATGCTGCTGCTGTGCTGTCCTCGAACGGGGGGGAGCGACGGATACACTACCCCGCTTGCAACCACATCATATTCTCATGAGCAAGCAATGGCAGCAGGGCAGGTGTGCGGACCGTTATGCGGGCTCTCCTGTTTTTTCACCGTCACCTTCTGTGGAACGTTCGCGTCTGTTTTGCTTCACATCTGTATCTGGCCTTGTTCTCAGATTCCAGATTCTCAGAATGTGTGTTCGGCAATAATACGGGAAAAGTATCTAAGGTAGATTCTTTGAAAGCCTTTCCTTTTGCTTTGCGTGGACCCTCCACGGAACTTGTGTAGCATTACATCTGTAGCAGATATTGAATATCTGAACCCAAACATGTACAGCAGCATTAGTGCGGGCCCCGGTTTAGCAACCTCCTACTGCAGTGTCACGACGAAATGTGCCCGCTATTCAGGGCAGGTCGCCAAACCGAACTAGAACAGTTACACACATAGTCTAGCAGTTCGGCGGTGCTACGTGATTTGTGGTCGCTTAACAGGGGGTCGCTAAACCGAGACCCGCACTGCTGTATTACAGCAGTACATGTACCTGCGCTCGATGGTGGCGACGAGTAACAAACTTCAGCACAACCTCGACCCGATTTCGACGTAGTGAGCCTACAAAGAAATCAAGCGTGTACTGTAGACCAGAAGAACTAACAGATCAAGAATCCACTTCTACAGAGTACAGAGTAGAGTCGACGTTGTTGTTTGCCGCATACAGAGAATGTAAAAACAGGGCCTCGGGCCCGACAAGTATTTCGTATTTCTTGAGTGCGGTCGCGTTCCGTATTCGGTTTCGGTTTGGGGTGATGGAACTACTACTGCTGTAGGAAGTGGCAGGAGAGGAGACAGCAACGAACAGCAAAGATCACCACGTGAAGTGCGCCTTTCTTTCTATATCCGGGACTCGACAACACGCGGCGATGATTTAACGCAGGCAGAGGGTAAAGTCTACCTCAACTCACTGAAAAGACTTGAGCACCTCCCTTTCGACTGAGGTTATATCTCGAACGGGTAGTCTTTCTGTGAGGTTGCGCCTACTTTCGACAAGGTTCGGAAGTACTTGTTATGTTTCATACTTCTATCCAATTGGTGGAACATGGCCCTTTCCCGCCCCTGCCCGCTTTTTTATTTTTTTTATTTTTCTTAATATGACACAACGAAACCATCTCTATCATAGAAAAGAGTCTGAGACAGATTACCAATGGACTCATAGCGTCAGAAAGTACCTGTATGTCTACGATTTCCCAGACAGCATATAGGGACATCTCCCCTGCGGGTAACAGGCTCAACAAGACAGTTTGGTAGCTGTCTTGTGTGTCTCATATATGTTTTTTTAGAAGTGACACTAGAACTCCTGTAGACAGAAGTGGTCTCCTGTTTGTTGTCCTATGATAATTTAGTGGTATTTCCCTTGTTTTACAATACTCTTGTGTGTTGCCCCACCCCACTCCACCCCACCCCAACAGGATGAGTTCATCGAGAACCAAGAGATGCCCACGGAACGCTTCCGAGCAGCCGCGGTAAATGTCTCGGAGCACGTGTACCTGTTTGGCGGGCGGGATGCGGCCGGAAACCTGGTGAGATAGGAACTCACGGTTTGCAGATACGGAAGGAACCGCATTGCAGCCTACACGTTTGTCTAAGTGTATCCAATGAGCAGTAAAAGTTTTTTCGAGTCGGTGCCCACGATATTGTAGTGCGACTACCGTCCATAGGTGACATAAGATTTCACACCCGTGTGATAACATTTTTGGATGTCCAAAATTATCACACGGGTTGTGTTGGCATTCTGTAGGGGGTGTGATATTGTGTGACCGCGTGATGAATTGCACTCAAAAGCATCCACCCCACAGGGTGTGTGATAAAGATGGGGTGTGATATGTCACCCATGGGATGAAGTGCACCCACAAGACCCAACCTACAGGGGGCGCGATAATGAGGTAGAACGTTACATTTTTTTTTTTTTTTGTCCTCCAATCATTGGATTTTGTCGTCTGCCCCTCTGGCCCCTATCCTCCACTTCTACTAGCTAGACGACCCAACCGGGGTCTCATAGGAGGGGGGGGTTGGACCCCCTCCTGCGGTTGCTGCCTGAGATATTTTTATCACGAGAAGGGTACAGCAATCCCTTCCCTCGCGACTTATGAAGTCGATCGAGTTTACTCACAACGAGCTTCGCAGCGCGTCGCTTCCAACCTAGACCAGGATTTATTATTTAGTGAGAAAAAAACTCACTTTGCCGGGACTCGAACCCATGACCTGGCCCTTAGCGGGCGGCGAGGGTTACCCACTAGACCACTGGGGCGACCGACTCTATCATGTGCGGGCCTCAGCAGCACGGGCGGCGACAGCCACAGAAAAAAATGACGTAATTGGGCGTGGCGCCACCGCTCGAGTCTGACTCTCTGCAGTCTGAGCTGCGATACTTTCAGCAGCGTTGTGTGCTTCGTTCATTTCTCCGCTGTGTTGTCCGTGGCCGTATAGCTCTAGCACAGGGTGCGCGCGCTTTGTGCGTGATCACGGCCTACCACTTGACCGGTGTCATCAATTACGGGGCTCCGTGGATATGTATTTGCGGCTCACTTTTGTGGGTGTTGTATCTTCTGTGACCTTGTTGTGATATATCGGCGCTTTAAAACATCGCATGGGTGGTTTTCTGTACATTTTCTTATAGGAGTGTGGTGTCTTCTATGGTGTGGTACGTATCTTGTGCCACCTACCATAGGTACTCCAGGCAATGCTTGGGGATGGTAGGATGTTGCGGCACCCATGTTCCTTGACGTGGGTTACCCATGCCATGCCGCGGTGCTTGCGATGGGTACAATAGGGCACGCCTGACCTGGCTGCTGTTTAGTCCGCCCAGAGATGGAGACACACAAAGATCGATTCTGCACACTCGTGCATACCGTTAGCGTCCGCACTCAAGAACCTCAACTCAAGGTTTGACCGAGGATAGTTTTTTAGTTCCTATGGTTATGAGAAATGCGACGAATGGCCGCTATAGAGTTTATGTTTTCGTGCGGGGGTTTTTAGCCGAGCTCACGAATGGTGCTCAAGTTCTTAGAATTTTGGATGCTCGAGGATCAATATCTTCATTAGCTAAGTGTAGGCCCTAGCTGTATTCAGTCGGAGTACCGCATCTACATGCTGCATGGCGACATTTACGTATAATGTGGCGGTTGCATGGACAGGGACATCCGTGACCCCATTGCACACCGAGAGCAGACACACCTACCGTATATGACACAATATAACACACACCCCGGTCTGTTTTTCCGAGCTCGGTTTCTCAACAGCAGAGAGAGTGTCACAGCGCCGGAAACGGCGGTGTTCAACGCTTCTGGTCGAGAGCTCTCCGAAAATATATCGTTTCGTTCATGCATCCTCTTGGTCGTGGAGTAATCTAATGGAGCTTTGAAAATCGCTCCAGGGGGTATGTTATCTTGTGTCGTATTCGATGCTATCCGCACACAACATCTTAGTGAACAATCTTCTCGTGTTGTTCGTTTGAGGTTAGGTCCCAACGCGAAAGTAGAAGTCGGTATTGATGTGTTTGTTAGACCCTCTTCTTCCCAGATATTGTGGCGACAGAAACACGATGCGACGCGAAACATGCTACAGTAGCACGCGTTTGTTTATTGTTTGTCAAGGGAGATGGAAAGACGATGGCGTGTGTTGGTGTTCCGATTCCAACCGTTGTGCCTCGCTCAACTTCAACCATGGTGTCTGGGAAGAGCCTGATCCCTGATCGATCGTTCGATTGTCGCGCATACACCTCATGGTGGCGAGATGGTTGAATATAATGTAGAATGGCAAGCTGCACCTGCCGTGGCCTTTCTCTACACAGTGCGGCATCGCACTAAGCATTAGTTCGGCCTTCCCCACATATAAAATGCATACTCAACGCCTCCTTCTTGGCTACCCTGGTGGACAAAGCAGTAGTTGATTGCCCCCTCCTCCCATTTTCGTCCCCTATCAAGACTTGCAACGTCGACCGGTACAGCGTATTGACGGGGGAGTGGACGCAGCTGGACGTTAGCCAGGCGACCGACTGCTTTTCCGACCACTCCGGGGTGGCAAGCGACGACGGGACCATCTACCTCTTCGGGGGGTACGATCAGGACTACGTTGCTCAGACGACGGTGGTAAAGGTAGAGGTGTCGTCGGACGACACGATGACCTTTTCCACCACGGAGGCCATGACGATCGTGAGTTGTTGCTGTTGTGGCGTGGGGGGGGGGGGGGGGGGGGGGTTTTTATCTC
>FN649741.1:153880-173288 GCA_000310025.1 Ectocarpus siliculosus | reverse complement strand
GGCCGGCCATGGATGCCATAATCAAAAACGGAGGGAGGTACGTAGGCACGCGGATAGAGCTATCACAGGTTACTCGACAGGTGGTCGGACCAGCATCCACGCGGCCGGTCCCACCAGGGGAACCGAGAACAAGGCCACCTTCGCCAGCTCCGGCTTGACGCCTCTCCGACGCATGTCCTCTCGGATGGGGTCGATGATCACCGTGCTCAGCACGCACAGGTCCATCGTGGAGATGTGGGCGAGCTTCGAGCTCCAGAACAGCTCCCCAAATGCCGAGATCGCGTCGGGGTCTTGGAAAAGGGGTGGGTTCGATAGACGGGGGGGGGGGACGGGGGGGGGGGGGGTTAACCGGTAGGTGAAAGATAACGTTGCCACGGCTCTCACACCAGCGCACAGCAGGTAGGTGTAGTAGTTCAAGTGTGTGGTGTTTGCACTCTCTTTCCGCCCGTGGTCGCACACGTCTGACGACAGTTACATCTATCAGCTGTCGCTCGTTGTAGCGACAGTATATCTTTGTTATTGTCATCGCTGTTGTTGATGTTCTTGTTGCTGCTGTTGTTGTGGTTATCACCGGTGCTGTCGTCTTTTCCTCAGTGGTACGACCCCTCAACCGACTGCTGGACCGACTCCGGGGAGCTGTTCGACCTCCCCTACAAGCGCCTGCGCTATTGCGCCGCCACTGTGGAGACCGATGGCCGCATCTTCATCTTCGGAGGACAAGCAGTCGACGAGACGGACAGCGAGGTCTACTCGATTGAAGACACCGTCAACTGGTACCAGGTGCGGGACAAGGGTAGAGCGGGGTAGACTACAAGTAGCCGCCGGATGGAGGTTTTAAGGCTAGACAGCGGGCGTCGCTGATAAGGGTCGTCGCAGAACACATCAGCGTCTACGGGAACGACGGCTAATCACTGTAACTATCTACCACTGTTTGGACATACAAGGGGCCATTACGATACGATACAGATGTTAATATTCCAATGATTCCTATTTTCGAAACGGAGCGGTGTTTCGTAGAGAGCCACCATCGTGGCGACGGGTCAAGCTTTGTGTTTCGAAGATCGAAAACACCGCACAGCAGCAGCCCCACTCCGTTCCGATCAAGCTAAATTATGCGGGGGAGTGAGAGATGCCAGACAGCATGGACATTAGCGTGTTGGTCTGGACTGACCACGCACGCTCATGAACAGAGCTGCAACACCCTCCTACCTTGAAGATGGAACTCCACCCACAGTACATGACACGAAAGAAAGAGCAAGATTACCGTCAGTCTACATTGTTCACCATGGGCAAGATGAATGGCACACGGGGCGATGAGCACAAGACGCCGCCGGCTAGACAGGCGCACTCACTGCTTGCGATACTTTTACTTTTACACGCCTTTGCTGCCGTGTGCGGGGTCGCACGCACGACTGGTTCTGATGTCACTCCCGTTATCTTTCCCCTCGAATGGGCGTCTGCTGCTGCTGCTGCTGCTGCAGGAGGTGCTTGTGGACACACTATCGACGAGCGCGGCGTCATCATCACGCTTCATGACTACGACAGCAGCAGCAGCAGCAGGCTTTGCGCCCGCCGCCGCGGCTGTTGTCGTCACCACCCTGGTCGTAGCCCTCCGCCTGGGCTAGTAAGGTACGTAGGTAGGTAGGTGGGTAGGTAGGCGGGAAGAGAAATCCCCTCTTTGGTTGATCCGTATTTTCTTTGTGGGCGGGAGGCGGGAGGGGATGGCGTCTTTTGGGTGGCGTCGGCCTGTGCCTGGCATCGCGGCTGAGGACTTGACGTGCTCTACCGTGCTTATTTTGATTTTTTCGCTGCGATAGCCTGTTGCTGTTGTTGCCGTAGTCGCTGCCTGGGGTTTGTTTCTGTTTTTTGTCGCGTCGCCTTGCCGTAGTTCTATTGGCAGGTCTTGCGCCCTCCTGGTTGTAGTCCTCCCAAAATCGGTGGCGGCTCCGTTGCTTCACGCTTCGGATTTTTTACCAGCACCTCTCTCTGTCGGTTTCTGTCTGTTGAGACTTGTAGTATCACGCCTTGATGACGAAGAATTAACACCCCTTGTTCTCGTCCACGCTATGGCTATGGTTTCTGCCATGCGGTAGAAGGTTTCCTGTGGGAGGGTGGCCCACAAGCCGGGGGGGAGAATAAACGGGGATCGGTTCGATTGTACTCGATTCCTCCTGTATTTATCTTGGTCTTTGCCGAAGCTTCGCGCCGTCTGTTCTGTACTTTTTGACGCGGTGCACAATGACTTCTACGGGGTTTTCCATTGGTTTTGATCGCTTATTGCTTTTCTGATGGTAGCACGCCTTTTTTCTCCGGAAACGGGATTGGGGGAGCAGAACAAAGGCATCGTATCGAGAACCGTCCACCCCACCCAGTGTCAAGCTGGGCGCACTCTGTTGGATAGAAGAGTTGCACTTGATCGGTTGTGAAGGGTATGGTTGATATCACACATTCGTGTTTTTTGCGTCTTTGTGCGTGAGCAAACTTTTAGAACATGTGAGTAAGGACAGGAAGGGGGCCCCGGGGGTGTGGTGTAGGTACTCGCGGTTGTGCGTTAGACGCTTGGCACGCGAGGCAGCCTCACTTGCTTGTGTTTTTTTTAGCTTTTACGTTTGCAACAGAGAGTGCTAGGCGCTACAATAGGGATGATCGGCCGCTCTGAAGTCTACTTCTTCACCGAAAGGATAGTTGAGAAATTTCTCCGAAGACTCCTCGTTAGTGGCATGGTCATGCCCCCCCCAGGCCGATTCCCCATCCCGTGCTGCTGCTTTCGGCTCAACAGGGAAACCGGTGGGGTGGGGGTTACCCTTTTTAGATGTCAACTTTTCCGCGTTCCGTGCTGCTTTCGTGTTTGAGCATTCCGATGGAGTCCTTCTTTGTCTTCGCGGATGGGTGGCCACACGAGGCACATGCCGGCCACCTCTCTCTCCTCTCTCCTCTCTCCTCTCTAGAACGAACGATAAGTAAGGCGCCTATGCTCTTGCGAGATAAGCGCCCACCGCAGGAAATGTCCTTGTTACTGCTGTACACCTCGGAAAACGTAGAAAAAGAGTAAACAGTTGCGCACACGACAACAACAGCAGTAGTATCCCTATGGCCTGCTGTAGAACAACGTTTTCGGCGCGGAGTTCCCATTGTACGTACCAGTGTGTGTATTTGGGATGGTATCTAAATTGGCTGGCGTGGGCTAAGGACGAGAGGGTTGTCGATCATGTACATGATGGGTGTTCGGCCGATACTGTAGATGCCCCGTCCTTGCCGCTAGCCTTTTGGGCGTTGAATATGGTGTTTGTTCAGCGTTGGCATGAGCGAACGCACGTGCCACAGGTGGTGCCTGTGTCTCTGTCGCGTTGTCTAGTTGTCCTTAGTGGCAGGGTACTTGATACTTGCGATGATATTTTGGATTCTTAAGAACGTAGGGCATGGTAGAGAGAGGGAGGGAGAGAGGATCGTATGTATGTGTGGCCCTTCCACGCCTGCCTACCCGCAGCGGCAACAGCATCTAGAAATTTGCTGTGGCCAACCATCCCCCCCCCCCCCCTCTTTTGCAGTTAGTTTTAGATGGCGATTATTCGGCGGGTTTGTCTGTACGGTGGGCGCAGCAAATGGTGGTGTGCTCAATTCTGTTGTACACAGCAGTGGGTGTTTCTGGCGGGCAAGGCTCGAGGAGGCTTCGCTTGACGAGATATCCATCCATGTTTTTTCTGGTTGATATCACATCGATCGTTCGGTGAAAGCCCGAAGCAGGCTGCCTGAGCGCTGCTGCTACTAAAGTTAGGATCGATCGTTGCGGCGCGGTGGCTAGTAGAGCAGTTGGGAGCAGTTGTTTGGATTTGTGATTTGTGAATGTTCCGTTTTTCCACGAGCGCTCTTCCTTGTCAACAGCAGGAACCACGACGCAACCTCTCGTGTGCGTGTCCCACGCCACAAATACAGGTTACGAGTAGGTTGCGTTCTTGAGGGAAGGGGCGTTCTTGTATGCAAGGCGTTTTTTTTTTCCAGATTTTCCAAATTTTCAACTTGCGACTTTCCAGATTTCCAAAATTTTCGATTTCCGTTTTTTTTCCAGAAATTTGGAAGCGAAATGCATAGCTGCTGTATAAAACGCCCCTCAGTACATTTTACATTTTCTTGTTTTTTTTTTGGTGGGTTCTGCTGGGAAGTTCCCCTATGGTGGTAAGGAGGGTATGATTTTAAGTACACGTAAAAGTAGACATCCCTTCTGGCTTCTGAGAAGAACAGAGATCTCTTCTGAGTCGCATTCGGCAGCAACAACAGTAGTAGTAGTAGCGTAGACGGGATACCCGTGAGCGAGCAGTTATATTTATTATATTAGCGGCATCAGGGGCACCCGCAGAGAATAATATTATTCTGTAGAATGGAGGACAGGCTGTTTCTCCTCCACAGACAGCACCCCCGTGCAGTGGGTAGAATATCCGCTGCCACTTTGTTTTGATGTGCCCTTCGTTGCTCGGTGCGTTGTGCGTACGTACTTTTATGATAGCCGTGAGCTCTGGATTTATAATATATTATGAGAGGGGGTTGCTTATCCCTCAGCCGGGATGGATGATTCAACAAAGCGACATTTTTAAATTTCCATTCGTCGCATTGATTGCTGCTTTGTTCCTGCCACATGCGGCCTCGCGTCCGTAGCCGAAGGTCCCCGATCACCCGGCGGGGGTCTCGCATTACGTGTCCTCTGCAGGCCCCCTGCCCCCTTCAGTTTTATTGACGCCAGAACGAGGGTCCACCAATCAGTGCCTTCGCTCAAGTATATACAACGAGCAAGCAAGCAAAAGCTTTCACCTGCATGTCAGCGTCATGTAGGCTAAATAAAACAGCGAGGAAGACCCCCCCCCCCCCTCCCCCCCTCGGTGAGAGCTCAACTCTCAACCTCGCCGCAATAAGGGTTCGACTCGAAGAAACCGATTCTATGTGTAGGTGTCCTGCGCATCTCCAACGAGGGATTCATTCGATACCGCCCACCGCCCAGCCAGGCTTTCACCCACACCTTAGCATTGCTCCACGGTTGGTTAACATCGCCCACTTTCCCTTACGAAAACAGCAGTCAGTGCAAATCAGTATCCACAAATGTCTTGAAGGTTGATTGGTATCCCTACAGGTTGAGCTCGTCGCTGGAAGAGGACGAACGCGCGCTCGCCCAGTGCTGCAGGTTTCCCTTCATGATTCGGGCGATCCTCGCCGTCTCCTGGTCTGCGAACCTCGGCGGTCGTCCGGCGCCGGCGGACCGCGCCAGCCTCCGAGGCTCAAGGCGCTCTGGTGGCCGTGTGTCCGCACGCGCTTCTTCTTCTGCCCGGCTTCCGTCGTCTCTAGCCGCTGACGAGCTAGAAGCGGCCCGCGATCGAGCGAACGGGGGGGGCAGCCCGCGCGAAAGCGGCAGGGCCGCTAGGTGAGCTTCCGGCAGCTGCAGCCGATGGCCCCTCCTCGGGTCTTGGGACAGCTGGTTGTAGAACGTCGACGGAGGCGCGGGGCGCGGCTCCACCGCGATGCCCCCCGCAACTCGGCGGTGCGGCGATGATGCTTCTCGCTCCGCTGGTGGTACTCTGCTTGCCGCCGCCGCTGCACGCAATCGCTCTCGAGAAGCGTCAATCCGACGCGCGGTCGCAGCTCTCGCTGACACTCCGCGCCACACCGCCTGTATGAGCACGGCTCCGCGCGCGGTCTGCTCAGACTTTCGCGCTGTCGCTTCCGCCGCCGCCACCGCCGCAGCTGCCCGCGCGCGCGCTTCGGCAACCTCGCGCGCCGCCCTTCGACGCGAGTCGAAGGCCCTCCAGGCTCTCTCAAGCACGGCGCACGCGGCCGATCGCCGCCGACGACGGTCTTCCCAGCGCCGCCTCTCCTCGGCGGCCGCTCGGGCGCGATGTCTCGCCTGCGCCCGTCGGTGGGCCCTCTGTATCGCGACGGCGGCGCTCTCCCTGCGCTTCCGGCGCAGGGCGTAAGCCCGCCGCCGCGCCTCCGCCTCCGCGGCCTCCCGCCTTCTTCTGGATCGGGCCCGCCATGCCTCCTGTAGCCTGGAAATGGCGAGATGGTGGTCCGTGCCGTGTCTCCTTCCCGTTGACACGACGGTATCCGCGGGTGGCGCTCCAGCCTTCGCTTCCGAAGTTGATCCTTTCATATCGGGGGCTCCGCCGACTGCTGGCCCGCCTCCGCCCGCCCTCCCCCGCCCCTCCGACCCGAACTCGACATCGGCCGATCCGCCGCTGCTCTGAGGGTCGTCGTCGTCGTCGCCGAGCGCGAAAAGCCTCCGATCGACCTTATCCAGGCTCGACAGCATTCGGCGGAGCTCCGGAATGCCGCCGGTCGGCTCGCAACCGCCGTGCTGCCTCGCTGCCCCCGACGCCGCACGGCCAGAAGATTGCGGTGGTACTGGTGGGGACGCATTGACGCTTGGCGGCGGCGGCGGCGGTGGCTCTTCGCTTAGCGAGGGGAGCCCCAGCCCGACGCCTGCTCTCCCCGCCGAAGACGTCGGCAACGGCTGCCGCGGTCGCGACGACGAGCGGAACTCGTCGGGAAGGGAATCGAGCAGGGCGTGGACGCTGCGGAGGTGGGCTTGGGTGTCGTGTAGCGGCGGTGACGGCGGGGCGTCCTCAACGTCGCCATCGGCGTCCTCAACGCCACCATCGTTCCCGGTACCGCTGGACTCGGCTGCCGGCGAAGGACCGAACGTGGCCGGGAGACCGAGCGTCTCGTGTCCCGTGCCAACACCGGGCGGAACTTCGGGAAACGCCGGCGGGGGCTCCGGGGCTAGATGTGCTGCTGACGATGAAGGAGGTTGCGGGCAAACTCGCACCTTGTTGGGAGGTAGGGTAGGGGACGCGGGGGGTGACAAACAAGGTTAGGTGCGGTTATTGTCCTTGGAGGTCGTGTCCAAAGGTGGACCAAAACTGGAACATGTGGGACGTGCCTTAGGAGGTGTGGGAAGTAAAAGTAGACCGACCGTCCACTTGGCCTTCCGCGTTTGACTTTGTTATTGGCAAAATCACCAGCCCAGCGAACGAACCCTTGCCACACGAGTCGGCGCGAGGCACAGAGCACCCTAAAATCCCCAAATCCGAAGCTGGGTCGCGAGAGAAGCCTCCGGTTCTTTCCTCTCTCTCTCACCTTGATCTGTCCGCGCGGCCGCTGCATGTCGTCGAGCACGTGATACCACCCGTCGATCTCGCGCAGGCCGAGCCCATCCGGAGCGTGGACCTTTCCCCTCAGCACCTCGAGCCCCACCACCGCAGACCCGATCAGCTTGTCGCCGAACCTCGACCCGGCAGCGACGACCGACCCCTTGTCATCGGGCGCGAAGCTCGGCTGGTGCTCGGCATAGCCGCCGCTGCCGCCGCCGTTGCTCGGAGCCCGCGGGGCGGCCTCCCACCACTCGCAGCGCGCGCGGCGCCAGACTCGGAACACCAGCGCCGCCGACGGTCCGCACACACGATCCCACGCGTCGCGATCCACCAGGCGCAGCCGCGCGACGTGGTTGAAGACCGGGTTGGAGGAGGTCTCCACGATCGGGGTGATCACTTCTCCGTCGGCGGTTAGCGCGCTCTGTTGTAAACAAAAAACCGAGGGGTGCAGGGATGTCAGGGGAGCTGGGGAGGATGGTGTCCTCAATATTTTATTGGGATTTTTGGGAGAGCACGTACGAGACTGTTGTCCATGCTGCCCAGGCGTCAGAATGAGAGATGGAGTAGTTGGACCGGCGGTGGCCACGAGGGTGTTTTTCTCGGATCCTTTATTTTGTCTGAAAAAGCCATGAATCCCTTTTTGTTTTTTTGTATCCCGGACTCTTTATCTGTGGATACAATATAAATTTGGTTAAGAAAAATCGAAAGGTGGGTATACCCACTCCGCTTTTGTCTATCTCCCGACAGCCACCAGGGCGACTCTACCGTACCCCAACGCCAACACACCGGCGGCAAGAAACTCACCTCCTCCTCGCCCTCGGCAGCACCCGCCTCTCCCGACGCCGCCGCTGGGCCTGAGAGGAGCGGCGACCTCAGGGGCGGCTTGCCTTCCTCCTCCCAGCGGAGGGTCACGTACGTGGACGGCGGCGATGGCGGCGGCGGCGGCAGGACCGCGTCGGGAGGCAGAGCAGCGCATCCCACCGTCTCGGGATCTCCAGACAGCGTTTTTGCTGCTGCTGCTGCCGGGATAGCCTCGAGGCGCATCGCCCGCTCCACGCAGACCCTGAGTACGTTGCTCTCCTTGACCACCACAGACGGCGAGTCCGACGCCGCCGCTCGTCGTTCTTCTGGTGCTCCTCTCGGCGGAGGAGTTCGTAGAGACTTGTCCGGAGAGGCTTGTCTGGGAGTCGTCGTCGCCGTCGTCGTCGCGGCCGCGACCGCCGCGCCAGCAGCGGGTCCTTGTGCGGGGGAACCGGCACCGGTTCGGGCGCCCCGTTCTTCGCCGAGCACCTCGACTCCTTCTCGAAAGGACACCGGCAGCCGTCGCCTCGCACCTATCCCCCCCCGCGCCTCCTCTTCGTCGGCCCTGTGAGTACCCGCCCCTGGCAATTCTACTGTACGCTTGGTACCGTCGTCGCCTGATCCAAGGCCGCGGTGCTTGAAGAAAAGGCGAGCGGCGACGTTGCCGCCGACAACACCCTCCCCCGGCGTGATGACAGCCGCGTCTCCCCCGACCCCGCCAAGCGTAGTGAGAAGCGAGCGGAGAGCGACCTTGGCCACCCCACAGGGGCTCCCGCCTGCTGGCCAGTCTTCTCGATTTCCGCTCCAAACGCGAAGCTCCAGGGACTGCGTGTTTACAAACTCGACAAAGGCCGCGTCTATGGTCACCGGTAGCTGACCAACAGAAACGGAAAATAGAGAGGGGGTCGGAGAAGGGAAAGGAGGATAAAAGAAAATTGAGTGACCGTCAGAAAGCTGTTGCGATGCTTGATCGCGGCTTGTCCACGAGCTACGAATCTGCTTCCAATCTCCCTACCCACCCAGCGTACAAACTAGGCGTCCCAGCAAAAACACCGCCGAAAGTCTAGCCTAGCTCTCATCTCATCTGCCGAAGCCGACACCGACAGGGAAACCCTCAAACGAACCAAGGCCACAGCAGCATCCCTACCTCGAGTCTCCACTGCAACAGCGCGACCAGATCACGTTCCTCTTGCCGAGCCGCCACAACCGCCGGCGACCACTGGACCTCTCGACGCCTCTCCTCCTTCTCGTCCCCCGGCTTCCACACGTACACGCCTCCTCGTTTTCTTTCCGGCCGCCCGCCGCTCTCGGGTCCCGGGAAATCAAAGCTTACCCACAGTAGAACTTGTTCTTCCCCCCCCACATCGCCAACGCCGCTCGTCAAGCGTACGCTATCCACGTGAACGCACAGCTTTGTGCGGGCCGGGAGCAGATGCTCGGTTCTGGAAGTCCGGCGCGCGAGAGGCCCGGTAGCACTCTCGCAGGAGTCGGGATAACCACCGCCGTCGCCCGAACCGCCAAAGCCTTCCTCAGGCGAGCTGGCGGCACCGTGAGGGGGCGACGACGACGAGACCGCGCCTGGCGATGCGTCGTGTCCCCGTACCCCCGATGCCTCGCACTCGCCGCGCCCTTCTGCCTCCTCCTTACCAAGGTCTGCTATCGAGGGAAGACCGGCGACCTCCGCATCGCACGATACGTCCAAACCCTGGTGAGATTCCTCACTCGGCGCCTCTCGGCGCCCGCAACGTCCCCGAGACTTTCTCCTCGCCACCGCGGACGGCTCCCGCCGGTAGGACACCGACAGCGGCAACGCTTCGGGCGCCGCCAGCAGCACACCCTCGCCGGTGTCGTCTGCCGGCTCGATCGGCAGCCGGAGGACGGCTCGCGCCGAGGTCCGCCGCACCAGCGGCAACAAATCCGCGCGCCGGAGCACCGCCTTTCCGATCAAGGAACGGCCCCCTTGCCTCTTGCTCGTCGCGACGCTCTCCCCCACCCTTCCACGGCCCCCGTCGCCCCAAGGAGCTTCAGGCCGCGCTCCTCCTGTTCCGGCGGCGGCAACACCCGCAAAAAGCGACAGAACCACATCCTCATGCCCGAACATGCAGTCAAGGAGGTTGTTCAGCGGCCCGCCCTCGGTCGTCGTCGCAACCGCGGCGGTGCCGGCGTCGCCGCTGCTTTGGCCGGCTCCGCCGCCGGTGCTTCCTGCGGAGCCCGGGGCCGCCGGTTTGTCCAGGATACCTCCGGGAACCTTGACGGTGTGCCTCGCGCGGCTGTTGAGGATGCCGCTATCGGCGTCCCACCACAGCTCGTGGGTTTGGTCGGCGGTGGTGGGGGGGGTGTCCGTGCCGTCGATGTCCAGGTCAAGGCAAGTCTGAGAACGGGGGTGCCGTGGTGAGCGTGGGCGAAAGTAGCGGCGGAGCGAACAGCGGCGCGGAAGCGACACGATGGTGGTTAGTGCTAAAGGTGCGTCCGCCCCTTAGGAGGCTCCTGCACACGTTTTCCTTCATGTGTGTTACGTACGCTCTGACACGTGGCGGATTTTGTCATGATAACCATTCCGTGGAAGTTTGGGTCTACTGACCCCTGCAACAGAGGCAAGCTGTAGAAAGGTCGCCCTACAATGTTGACAAAATACAAATCCAACGACATCCCCGCGAATTCTCGTGTCATTGGTTTATCCTTTGGGCAATCACCATTCTCTCAAAAACACGCCAACAGAAGAGAGACCAACTCAACGAGACACTCCAATAGTCACCGAGTAACCATTCGTACAATACGCTAAAACGTGACTTCTGCCACAAACACGGTGGGACAACTTCCTACCTGTGCCACTTTGACCTAAAACCTGCGCCGAATCTCTCCGACTCACCTGGCTCGAAGGCAGCACGTACTCGATGGCACACCCCACCGGCTCCTGCGCGCCCTCCCCTCCCACAGCAATTCCGTCACCAACCACTACGGGTAGCTCGCCCACCGCCGACAGTTCAACGACGTGCCGTACGAGGCCCGTAAAGCCACCGCTAGAACGCGCTGGGCTAGCCTTGGGCCCCTCGACCCGACCGGGGTTCAGGAGCATCGACAGCTCTGCCGAAGACAATCAAACAACAGCGAATTAGATGGGATGGGACGTGTCAAGAGAGCGTTCCAGAGAACGGTCGTACCGTCAACCCGGAAAAAAATGGGTCACACCAGCGAAGACAAGAGCAGTGCCACGCGTTGCCTCAGAGGCATTCAGACATGTTGTCTGGGCCGTTCTCGTGCAGGGGGGAAGGAAGCACGTCTGAGCACTGTACGCTATACCCTTGTGGCTGCGCAGTCCAACCACCAATGTGAGTATCATCATCCCGCTCTCGAGGAGCGTGCAACTGAGCGTGGGGGGGGGGATCACCCCTGCAGGGAACATAGACCCAGGACGCGTGCGTACGCCAAACAGAAAGAACCCCATCGCTTCAACCACCAAAACGGGGCGGTCGCACGACGCCAGCTGCTTGCGGATCTGTCCCCGAGCACAATTCATAAAAAGCACGATTGTCATGCGAGCGTTCCCCCTGGCAACTTTTAGAGACATCGACCGAAAGCAAGAGGCAACAACGATCGCCACAGATGCCTTCTCCTTTCCCGCCCCCCTCTACGGGCACATCTGAGTCCTCACCTGCCACGGAATCGTCTAGCGCCGGAGGCTCCGCCGCATGGGCCACGCCACCACCGCCCTCCCCTTCAGCGCCACCTGCCGCCCCTCCTCGCGACCCCGCCCCCCCCTCGTCTTCCAGCTCATGATCCCCCTTCTCCTCCCCGGTCTCCCTCCCGCCCTCGGCGTTGCTCCCGCCTCCCAGGGTGGGGGGGTCTCCCATCGCGCCGTTACCCGCCTCCGCGTCCCCCCCTTTGCCAGCAAGCGCAGCTATCGTCGGAGAGGCACCCAAGGCCAGGAGCAGGTGTAGGTCCCCCACCGCCTTGCCGGAGAACGGATCGACAACGGAGACGGGGCCGTCGGCACCCACGGCGAGCCCCGACTCCCCGGTGCGGCCCTCAAACGCCGCGAACGGGCGAAGGTAGACCTTGGCCAGACCCAGCAACGCCTCTGCTTGCCCCGGACGGCCGCCGCTGCTGCCGCTCTCCGGCCCTGTCGCCGAGCACCCCCAGACTTCGAACACCCTGTTCGCACCTGCTCCTCCTAGGCGCCAAGCGCTGCTTTCGGTCGGAGCGGGGAAGACCTCCTGGTGGTTGAAAGCGAACCGCTGGAAATGCTGCTGCGCTCCACCGTCTCCGCTCGGGAGGCCTCGAACGGAGCGATGCGTCACGGTTGGCGTGAGCCCTTCCACCTGGTTCCGAGCAAGCGGTGTGGCGGCGGGGGTCGGCATCGTGGAACAGCTTTGTTGGGGGGGTGTTGTCCTACAAATGCGCTTGACACAAAACAGAAATGAAACAGGGAGGATCGGGTGGTTTCGCCGTACATACTACGGCCTTAGCGGGGAAGGTTTTCAGACATCACTATTATCCTGGCGAGGCAAGAGGAAGAAGAGCACCTGGGTGAAGGAGTACGCGACTCGCACTTGCTCAGCTCCGGGGCCAAGCGGGGGGGCAAGCGTCAGGTCGCCAATCCTTAGCACCACCGCCAAGCTCGTGTCGAGCGGGCCAACGGCGACAACCCCACTGGCTTCCTTCCAGTCCCCGTCCCCATCCAAGTCCGGCGGCATGGATGCGGTGAGACTACCGCTAGGCTCGTGCTTCTCCCCACCCGGGCTTCCTTCTGCCCAGCCCCCTGGCTCTACCGCCGCACTACAAGCCTCCCCCCCTGCCTCGAAGGTACCGTCCCGCCCGTCGGCCGACGGTTCCCGCAGGATTCTCACCCCTCCGGCGGGAAGCGGCGGCGGCGAGCTCGCTTCCGTCCTGATCACCCCATGGTGTTCCTCTTCGGCTGACTCCTCCAGCCCTTCCGCCTCTGCTGCTGCTGTCGCTGCTGCCGCTGCGCCTTGCTGCCGCGAGCCCTTCGTCCAGCGCTCCACTTCCGGGCGGCTGTGTTCCGGGGACACGTCCGGCTCGCCCGGCACCAGCTCCAGCGCGATCGCCAGCGCGCCCACGGCGCGGTCGCCCAGCACCAGTGGCCTGGCGCCACCGCCCCCCTCATCGCTCCGGTAGGGGTTCCGCAACGGGCGACCTCCCCTCCCCGTGCGGCCGGCCGCCGCGGCCCGGGCGTCCTCCGCCGCCCAGAAGTCCGACACCTCGATCAGGTCCAGCGTGGCCGCCACGCCCAGGTCCGCCGAGAGGACGAGGTCTCTCAGCGGGAAGGTGGCCACCGCCGCCACCCGATCGCCGGGTCCGACCGTCGAGGAGCGCTGCTTCTTGCGCAGGTGGGGGTGGTTGTGGTTCTTGCCAGGTTGCCGCGGTCGCGGGGCCCCGTCCGTTCTGCCGTCGACTAGGAGGAACTCCACCGCCGTGTCCATCCACTGGGCGACGCAGGTGTCGTCGACATCCACGGCGCACACCAGCTCCTCCAGGAGCGAGGTCTCCCCGACCACCAAGTCGCAGGCCCCGAACCCCCGGCGTACTCTCAGGACCGACGCCGCGCTCCTGGACGTCGTCGTCGTCGTCTTCGTCGTCGTCCCGGTCGCCGTAGACCTGCCTCTTCGAACGGCCGCCGCCGCCTTGCCTTTCCCGAGAGTCGAGGGAGACACTCTCGGCGGGACGGGCACCGAAACCACCCTCGCGTTTCGAGCGCTTCCTCCTTTCGATGCCTGGGCAACACTGGCACGGCGCCCGGCAGCGGCGGTGCTACCCCGCCCGGGAGGTGCCGCGAACGCAGGCAGACGGAAACGGAGCTGCCAGCCATGGCCCTCCCCCGCGGAGGTCATGGACCCGAACATCACCAGGCGCGACAGCCGGATCCGCAGGAAGCGGACGCGGGCGAGCGAGTCGGCGCGCCGCCGCTCCATTGCCGCCAGCGCAGGAAAGGCCAGGGATGCCGGCGGCGGGCCGGCGGCAGACAGCAGGAGGTCGACGACGCGGCTCTCGCCGCCCCTTGTTTCTGGGTCACGCACCGACACGTCGACACCCTGCCCGACGTCCGAGAGCGTGTCGAAGATGCCCTCGATGTCGTCCCTCAAGGACGAGTCGAGGGGTGCCCCGCTCACCAGGCCGGGCTGCGCCGTGAGCGTCGCGAGACCGCTCGACGACGGCGACGCCGGCGGCGCCCTATCGTTCGACCCCGCGGCCGCCAGGGCCATCTTGTCGCGGAGCTCCTTCCCACGGTTGAGCAGCTCAGAGAGGCCCCCGGCGCCGTCCTCCCTTGCTGCAGAGCCCGCCGGTGCAGCCGCCGCTGAAGGAGGCGGCGGACCTTGCGACGGCGGCGCAGGGGTTTCATCGCGACGTCCGCCACGACCGTCACCGAGAGAAACAGAAGCTCGATCCAAGTCGGTCCCGGTAGCAGGCTCCGGTGCTTGTCGCTCGGGCGAAACGCTTGGCCTCAAATCTCCCGTCTTGCGCTCCGGAGGCGCCCCGCCGACAACGCTTGCAACTCTCGTGGTTCCGGTGAGCGCTACGCCAACGCGGGCGGGCGGGCTCCTCGTTAATCTGCCGCCGACCGTCTTGGAAGTCGGGGAGGCCTTTCTTCGTGGGCCAGCGTTGTTAGCGCCGGCACCAGCAGGCCTCCCTCTGTTGGCCTGGTGCTGACCAATGGCTGGCGCCGACAGAGCCTGCCCGAGAGCCTCAGGCGGGCGGTAGAGAGAACCCCTCGGCGTTGGCCATATCGGCAGAGTGTCCGACGCGTCGAATTTTGCTAGAGCCTCGTTGAGCTGGAAGGATGACAGCGGAGCTGAATCGCGAGCGAGCCTTTCGGTGGTGGCAGCATCACCAGGGGGAGGGGCCTCGCTCCAACCGTTAGTGAGATCAGCGCTGTCGAACGACGCTCGCTCGGGGAGCCCGACGTAAGCCTCGCCTGAGCGCCGGAATCCGAGTCCGCTTCTACGCCCCGCGTCCACCTCCTCATGTCCAGCCGCAGTAGAGCCACTTCGGTCCGCGAAAGGCGTCCCACCATCCGCGATTCTTCTCCCCCCTTCTCCTGCCGGGCTCGACTCGTCAGCGGTGGTGGTGGCCATCTTGGCCACGGCGAGCACGGTTCGAACCTTGCTGCTGCGACCGAGGCACGCCCGAAGGCAGACCCCGAGGTCCCCGGCGTACCTGCCGTCGCGGAGCGAGAGCACCGGGAAGTAGCCCTCGGCCACGACGCGGCTCTCCCTCTGGCCGTGCCCGCCCCAACTGCTGCCGCCGACGGGGACGACGCAGCGGCCGGCGTGTCGGGCTCCTCCGCTAGGGTCGCCCTCGTGCACGAGCACGTCGAGGACGATGCTGCCCTGGGTTGATGAACGGTATTGTACAGCAATGCACGGTGGACGAGGGCGGCGGGAGGGATGTAGATTACACCACGGAAGATGGCACACGATGCGAGTGGCTACTGTTTCTATGCTCGTGTGGACTGAATCTGCGTGTTGCATAGGCGAGTAGCGGTGGAACGGCCATGAACACACCGAGGTGGTACACAAGTACTTAAAAAGACTCGAAATAAGTCCAGTACCCAGCCGGTTTTCCTCCACTCACTGAAAAGACTCTACCACATCCCGTTCGACTGTGGGTATATCTCGAATGGATATTCTTTCTGTGTGTGTATTTATTATTCCTTAATTAACAAGTATCAAGGCTCTACTGCTGTACTCTACTGCTGTAGTTGTAGTTCGGATTCTTCCTGCAAATTTGTACCGGTCTACTGCTGTATGCATATATGCATATGTACTTCGAAGTACATGTTGTCTCCAGTACACATAACCCTTTGCAGTCTAGACCCGCAGCAGGGATACATACATTACAAAACAAATAAACTCCCAGTGCCGGCCTCACACAGGGAGCATGGCCATCAATTAGCGGGGCAAACCAATGCCAAACTCCAAAATGGCATCTGCAGTCTGCAGCCACTGCACCCATCACCAAGCTTGAACGTTTGAACGTTTGAACCTGATATCGGGGTCTGACTCTGTCTCACCATGTCGGTCAGGTACGTCAAGAGCCCGTCCAGCGCGCACCGCACAGGAAACAGAGCACAAGTAGCCTTGGACAACTGCACCCTGCGAGCCCTCTCCCCATCTTCGTCCCGCCCACGCAGGAGCCCTGGCTTGAACACGGTGCCAGGCCCACTGTCACCCCACCACTGCATCCTCACGACGAACATCGGCTCGCTTTGCCCGTCTCCAAGATATCTCGTCGAACACAGCACACCAGGCTTGGGGTAGAGATACGGTACCGAGAGCTCCATCTCTCCAGCCACGCTCCCCGCAACCATTGGAGGGAGAGATGAAGACACCGTGAAGTCGATGCCATCCGGCTCCGGTGCCCTGCGGGCACCCGATGCTAGAGGCATCCTGTTTGATGCTTAGCCGACTGTTACCGCTGCTGCTGTCTCTTTGCCCCTGCTGTCTCAATGCAGCACGTGCTGCTGCTGTAGTTCCGAGGTAAACCCTGGCCGAGTCGAGGTTGGCTTACTGAATAGTCTTTGCATTTCCATTAGCTAGCCCTTCACTAACAGCTAGCTCCCCGCTGTGGCAACTCCTCGTGTACACGACGCCGAACACAGGTGTGAAACATCAAGCGCGCGAGCTCAATCAGACGTACGGCGTTTTTTCAAAAACTTTCAAAAACCAGGGTTCAGCAAACAGAGGGGACAAGCGAAAACAATTATCTTGATATTAGTCTTAAACATCGAATCTTCCCCGGTCGGATGTTGCATCATATGAACTCCTCTAGCTCAATTCTATCTGTCGCTGGTCGGCCGCACACACTGCTTACACTCTCTTGCACACTGCACCAGCGGCAACGCAGCAGACGTATTCCATAACACCGACACATCAGGCTAGTGGCGAGGTCCCGTGATTCTGTCTGTCTTTCTCTCCTGTGTTAGCCATGGCTTCTCCTGGTGAGTGATCCTTGCCCTTGCCCGCTGCAGCGTTTTTTGGATGTTGGATATTCACGGAGATATGAGAGATGGTTCTATCAACGCTGCCGCTGTTGCTGCACGTACAAAGAAGGTGGACAGAGGACTACAATTGTCTGTCAATACACCACTGCATCCCTTGTACTACGATCACTTGCTCGTTGTTATGTCCTGCAGTCGGTGACGCGGTAACAAAACTCGATCGCGCCCCCCCACGTTACTTGCACGTCGAACACCTCCTCCCTACTCTGCTGTTTCGTGCATGACTCCCCTCTCTGCTGGAAACTGGAAACGCTTGTTGTACGGTCGTCCCCCGACATTGCCGCGTTCCATGTCGGGCAGGAGCGAAGCTGGTGCTCGTGGCGTCCACGGAGGACTACAATGTCCCTGAAATCATCCAGTTATCTAGGTGATCGTACCCTATCCTCAAGAACACACGCGTTTTTTTTTTTTTTAAACTTCGCAAGGAGAGCCAGCGCGACAAAGTCAAATCCACGTGAACGCACTATACTGTTTAGCCATTATTAATGAAGTGTTTTCGTGTTTTCCCCCTCCCTTCTTGCGAGGGCGTACTTTTATCTGTCACGTACACCGGCTGCCTTCTGCGGCACGCAACACCCTTATTTTGTGGCGTTCTCTCTCTGTTGCTGCTGCTTCGGTGGGTACGAAGAGAGTCGACGGTACTCGGGCGAAGTTCAAAAACTTGTGATGTCACTCTGGACGCGGCTCCCACCAAGACCATTTCACGGAAACACGCCGAGATTTTTTGCGGGAAAGGAAAGCGGGGGCCGAAGACCTACACCCTTCGAGACCTGGTGAGAAAGGGAGCGATGGAGCCGCTGTGACTTTCGGCGTATTGTTCTGATGCATGTTATTGTATTGTTCTTCTTTTCGACGATACACACTCGGTGTTCTTCTTTTACGTGAACGCCCGTGACTCACACCTGACGATTGCGGTGTAAAGCACGTGACGGCTGTACAGCATAATGCCATGCTTACCAATTATGCGCCTCCTTAGTTAAGCGTCGATTGCCTGTGGAAAGCACTTGGCGGCAGTATGCCTTGCTTGCCAACTATCCCCTTCCTCAGGTAACATTTGATTGCGTCTTGACCTTCTCTTTCTCTCTTCTCTTGTTTTGCTGGGGTTTGCTCGTGCAAGAGCAGGGGTCTACCAACGGGGTGTTCGTCAATGAATTTAAGGTTCAAGAGCAGCGTCTCAGGCACGGAGATGTGGTGCAGTTCGGAGGCGCGGCCGACATTCCGGTAGGAACCCGCTTTGGCGGCACCGGCAGCCGCATCAGGTGCAGTGCGCGTACATAGTAGTCCTGGGTACCCCGCAGCAGAGTTCATGCAAACTGCCGTATCAGAACCTCCACGTGTGTTGAGTTCTGTAACTGTTTCCAACCTAGGGCCGTGACGGCAGCCAAAAACGTGTCTCCCGCACATTTTTGTTGTTATCCATCTTGTTTCTCTCTGTTACGAACCATCTACATCTACCTGGAGCGGTTCCTGGTTATTCACGCCACGTCGTCCAACAGACCCCGCGCCATCTACTCCTCCCCCCCTCGCACGGTAGATATCGATTTGAGCACAAACTTGCAGGCTCCCCCAACACGAATTCCAAGAGACGGCGTGGGTCGAACCCCGACGCGCCTGCGACAAATCGACCAAAGATCGTCCGCGCAGATACGCTAGATGCGGCGGATACTCTCCGTGCCATTAGCAACGGCTCTTCGGTGACGAGAGGAATCGGTCCCGATAAGGCACGCGCCGGAGGCGGGGGCGACACTGCTGGGGGGGGTAGCGTGCGGGGGACTGGCGGTGCCGGTGGGGTGGTGGACGGTGGTGGGGGCGAAACGCCGAGCATGGTGATGGAGGTACTCCGCGACGCCATGTGCGGGCTGTGCTCTGAGCTCCTGCTGGATGCCGCCGTGTTGCCGTGCTCTCACAGCTTCTGCAGGCTGTGCTGGGCTGAACACGTTGAGGAGAAGGGCACAACGTGAGAGAGAGAGAGAGTTAGAGTGTTAGAGTGTTAGAGAGAGGGAGAGAGAGAGAGAGAGAGAGAGAGAGAGAGAGAAAGAGAGAGAAAGAACCAATGAAGAGAGTTTCCTTGGTTGATGGTTGCTATACGGTAGAAAGCATGCCCTGTCTGTCCAACGTTTAATGGAAGTTTCGACGTAAGGCAGATTTTTCTGTCCACCCAACTGGTCCCCGGCGGTGTTCGTGGGTAGCCTTGCGTGCACTGTTATCATGATAGAATATGTTGTCCGGGTCTTGCTCTCCTCGTCAGCGTGCAACATTCGGAAGACCAGGTCGCGTACCATATACAGCCGTTCGGACGATCGAGGTCGATTTGCGGGTGTCCCGTCTTGAGTGGACAAAAAAACGCGAGATTCCACATGCGTGTGTCTCTGCAGTCGCCCTCGATGTTGATGCCCAAAAGCGGTTCCTCGTTGCTCTTTGCTTGGCGCGTTCCCTATCAACCCTTCCTGCCCTGCTC
>FN649741.1:121619-147261 GCA_000310025.1 Ectocarpus siliculosus | reverse complement strand
CCGGCCCCGAGTACACGCCGTCCCCAGAGGTAACGGGAGCCGAGTGGCCAGCGCTACGCGTGGGCGAGTACAGGACGGCAGGTGGTGCCCACGATACACCGCTCGAGATCTTGGTAAATCATTGTCCCCGGCAGACGGGAACGTTGGTTTCAAGATCTCCGTCCGTGTATCGTAGGCAAAAGCTCCCGTTCGGTACTCGCCCGCGCGTAGTGTTGCCTACTCGGCTCCCGATACCTCGGGAGACGGCGTCCTCGTCTGACCCAGGGCCACCGACGCGACGGATGTTTTTCCTTCTACGACTATCGCCGTCGCCGAAGGTACCCACGTTTCCTGGACGTAACATCAACTAAGCACGTCACTCGATAGTTTCTAATCGTCAAAGTTTGCAGAAGTGACTTAAGCTGCAACTCCTCGTGTGCACTTTCAACGGACAAAGCGTCTCGTGAGACACGGGTATAGCAATACGTCTGCCCAACGATTGGCCAACTCGCGGTATCGGCAAAACCGACAACGTTTGCCTTTTCGACCCAAACTTCATGGGTGTCTTATTGTCGGTCCTTCCTTCAAGCTGCATGATCGGCCATTGATAGTCTTGTAGAAAGTCTTTACTAGCATTCGGTTGTAGTCGATTACCCCTTCGCCCAGCGCACTTTGTCTGGGAAAGACATGACACGCGCGCCAGAAAACCAAGCCTTTCCTCCCCGCCCGACCAAAAACCAGACAAGAAGAAAAAAAATGTCACCTGATCTCGCTTGATGCCCCTCTCTTTCATGAGGTAAAACACCGATAGGGCCTCGCTAGGGGCTTGCGCACGGACACAGCCTGAAATGAGGGTGTTGTATGTCATGAGCGACGGTGCCACACCTGCCTCGTTCATCTCCTCGAAAATTCGAGCGGCCTCCTGAGGATTCACGACGGGTACACGCAACGCGGCGGCACAGCACAGCCGTACGGAACCAAGCATGTTACACCCAAGCACCAGAAGCAGCAAGTAAGGTAACATGAACTTCATGAGCGTGGCAAGCGAGCGAACCTGTGCAGCAGTCCGTCATGACCGGGGTGGGTGGGTGCGACCACGGAAGACGTAATGGTCGCATCGCATCGCATCGCATCGCGTCGCCAGCTACCACCAACGTGGATGGCGTCTCAGTTGATCTCAATCTGAGCCAAGGCTATGATCGAGAGGAGAAGGTAAAATCCTGGCTTACAATGCGTTCCTCGAGCACGTAAGGCCTACCGGTCCACGATTGTGCGGTCCGCTACTGCATCGCTCATGATTCGCATCGCTCATGATTCATTTCTGTACCAAATCTTCGGTGACGGGAACCGTCTCTAACAGTCCACGTAGGCGGAAATAACTGGGTCGCGCAAGTAGCTTATTGATTCATGCCAAACCAACAACGAGCACCTAGCACAGATGCAAGATAGAACCCCGCAAGGAATAGGAGGCATTTGGATCACCTTCACGAGAAATAGTAAGGTTACGTGGAAATAGAACAGGGAGGGGGTACGCAGACCCTATTCCCTATCCCTAACCCTAACCCAACTTTCCTTCCTCGATTGCATGCTTTATCCAACACGTTTTCTTCAACGAAAAATCATGAAAAAGGCTACTGGTGCATTTTCCCGTAGCGTGTTTCACCCCACCGACCTGCCATTGGCAGCTGTGGCCAAGCGCACTGATGGCGGTGTTGTACGAGAACACGTCAGGCTCGACGTCGTCTTCTCTCGCCTGCCGTAGCAGCCGCACGGCCGTCTCGGCATCTTGCAGCTTATCGCAGGCGGAGATGGCCGTGTTGTACGACACCTAGAGCGGAACACAGCATAATATCAAATCACCGGAACGGAGACAGGAGGTACATAGGTGGGCTAGAGTACTACAACGGGAAGGTGGTCGTGACTTCCATGCTTTGGGGGGCACCGCAACGACAGTGATGATGTTACAGGGGTATGCTAAAAAACGCCGAGGGGAGGTCGTGTGGATTGCCTTTTCAGGTGCGCTATACTATACTACAAGACGGTCGCCTTGGTGGTTCAGCCGACAACCTCGAAAACATTACGGCTACAGTGCTACTTTGGGAGTTCGAGGTTCGGCGAGGCGTCTTTACTCTGCACAGGACTCAAACAGGTACTTGTTCGTGAGCACCCTTGAGGGGAAGAAACTAGTGAATCTTTAGCCTAGTGAAGCCTTAGCATTCACGATTTAAACACATCGACATATGCACCGGAGATGATTCAACACGGGTGGGCACGGATCGGTACTCTTAGGTCCTGCGGTAGGAGACAGTAAACCGCGCGGGCAGAAACTGCGAGACGTGGCTATGAGACGTGACTATGACTAACATGCATATAATACGATGCTCGAGTTGACGCTGATACATACGAAGTGCACAGCACACAAAGAACCACAAAAAACAAAAAGGCACGCTGAACAACAATTGAGTGTGAGAATAGGGGTATTTCGACACCATGCGGAACAAAACTTCAAGAGAAAGAGATCACTCTCAGGGAAGGCCGAAAAATTAAAATAAAATGGACTACTGCGGCCGCAGTCGCAGCAGCGTCAGCGTGAAGATTGCTCTCTCTCACTCTCTCTCTTACCACGTCCCTCGGGATATCGTCCCTCTTCATCTCCTCAAAAATTTTCAGAGCGGCGTTGGGCTGCCTAGCTTGCACATTGACCGCCATGACAGAGTTCATGCAGTACGTGTCCGGTCGCAGCCCGGCCTCCTTCATCATCTGGACAGCCTGCACAGACAAAACAAACACATGAAGAGTCAGTCAAGGTCAGCTGGACAAGACAGAACAACTAACTGCTAACTGCGAGGGAATTTCGTCACGCGCTCTGCCCTTCAGTTCTTTAACGCACGTCGTAAACGGGCGCAAGTGGGTGATGCGGCAGAATCAACAACGCCGCATGTCAGACGAGCGGGCGAGGTGCTCGTACCGTGCCCCGCGTTCGCAAGCGCACCACTGTAATTTTTAGAAAGTAAACATTAGTTTCAGAAAGTAAACATAACCTCACAGAAAGACTACCCGTTCGAGGTATAACCTCAGTCCAAAGGGATGTGGTGAAGTCTTTTAGGTAAGTGGACTGAAACCGACTGGAGACTTGGCTTATTTTGAGTTTGTGTAAGCCTTACACTGAGTTATCAGGGATGCCAGTTGGAGTTTCTTTTTTGTCATCCCCAACGAGGTCCCCTATACTAATTCCTATATAAAAATGTAAAAATCATAGTCCGACAAGAGGTCGAACTTAATGTTGAGGGGAAGCTGTGCTTCCGGAATTCGGCTCGGCGGGCCGTCTGCTCTGTACGTATGTAGTGAACTATTAATGATACCGCAGCCGGCCACTAAATGACAAGGCGACAAAGTGACCAGCCTAGTTGATCGGAGAGAGAGGGAAGATGCCCCCCTCATTCCTGCCCTGCTGTAGATCATCGCCGCGATCGATCGATAGGCCCCAACAACCACCCGCCCCAAACATCGAAATCACAAGTGTCGGTTGCTCTCTTGCCGAGGAAGAGCCGCTATCTTGAAATATGGACTGTACGCTGCAATGCCGTCACCGCCATAGGACTATCCCGAACCCTGTGACTCTGTAGACGCGGGGTGGGGGGGCATGGAGCGTAGCTCACCTCGATAGCTCGCTCGGGGCTTCCTTCAGAGCCGTCCCTAATGGTAGCGATGATGCTCGCGAACGTCATCTCGTCCGGCTCCACACCCGCCTTCCTCTGCAGCGGGGGACACACAAGAGAGGAAAACATCGATCGCATCATCGAATCGGCGGCCATGTGTGTCCAGAAGGTTACAGCAGTCGAACAAATCGAAACAAGCAACGGAGGCATGCGCATGCATCCGGCCGGGGGCACATAGGGGGTTTGTCTGTTTGTCTGGTGCTGCTGCGGTACATAGAGATATCGGACGTGCATGTGGGTGCATACCTCTGAAACAATCGACACCTGTTGCGACCGCGTCATGTGGTGCTTCCCGACATGCCATCTAGTAGCGCCCCCACTACAACACTGCTGGTAACACTGATGCATAAAAACAAAAACAAGCACCAAGCATCCCCCGGTGTGCAGGAATGGACGAATCAAAAAGCGTGCTTCCAGATGCACAAAATATTCATGCGATGGATACAGGAGTCCAACTTTCGTGCAAGAATACCGGTGATAACCCATTCAATTCGAGGCATTCACGAGACCCGAGCAAAAACGTAAACGCTGCAAAGAACACAACACTAGGGTCACATCGCAGCCTGCGACAAAGCCTGCAATTTTCGTTCAACCATCCAGCCGAATTCGGTCTCGGCTTGCCCGATACGGTCCAGTTCCTTCACACAAGACGGGCGGAAGCAGGATAAGGCAGAGCTCCACCTGGCCTGCCTCTCCCTAACGGGACGCCAAACGGATGGCATGTCGGCTCACCATGTCGTCGAAGTACCCTAGCGCGCGTTCGTACCCGCGGCCCGACGCGCAGCCGGAGATGAGGGCGTTGTACGCAAAGAGGCTTTTTTGTAGTCCCTCCGTCCGCATAGTCTCAGCAGCTATGTGGTGCTGAACAAGAGAACCAAAACACCAACATTCGACGCCGTGATGCACAGCACGGGGTTGGGCGTGGTTTACAGAACAACGGTCCACTAATAGACAGATGGGTCTGGGAAGGGGGCGCCAACAACCAGCCAACGGTGTGCGGGGATGAGAGTAGTACACCGCGTAGGACGGCAACCAAACGAGCTGTCCAGCCTCATTTTAGGGAGCAAACCTTCCCCCACATCCATCGCAAACGTCAGGTCTGCTGGCCCGAGACTAGGAAACTGTATGCATAGCAAGAGCGACCAAGCACAACGGCAGCACAACCTCCCCAGCAGGCACGTACGACTGCCCCACCGGCAGAAAAAAAATCGCCGGTGCGAAACCATTGCCCCTGATCCGCGACACATTCCCGAATTCTCCGAGCAACCCTACCCGAATTTTTCTTGCCCCTCACTTGTTTTGCCTTGGACATGTTCGACAGCACACTCGTGTACGTCACTTCGTTGGGCGGGGTGCCGTTGGAGCGCATGAGCTGCAAGAGCTGGAGCGCCATGACCCACCGCCGGCTTTGCGACGCCGCGTTCACCAGGTTGGTCATGAACCGGACGTCAGGCGTAAGGCCCACCAATCGGGCCTGCAGCAGTAGCAGCAGCAGCAGCAGCAGCAGCAGCAGCAGCAGCAGCAGCAGCAGCAGCAGCAGCAGCAGCGCGTTAGTCGCAATAGCGCGCGGGGGGGGTGATGTGTGATCCACGGTGCCCCCGAGCCTTGTCCGGAGACACATAAGAGCGTCATACCTCGTCAACGACTGGAGATACACGGATACCCTGCTGTTCTTACCTAACTTTCCTCGAAATTGTGCGAAAAAAAACGGAATCAGGAGCGGAGTGTACAAACCGCCGACAGCCTCTCTTCTGGCTCACTACCCTATACCCTATACCCTGTACCCTATACCCTATACCCTATACCCTATCTCCAGTTGTGGAAACCGACCACACGCTCTGAGAGCTGCAACCTCGCAGAGGAGAGCAGACGCCTCTCTGCTTCCAGAACCCCTCTTGCACCCCCTCCCTCATCATCCCCAGTGCCCCCCGCCGCTGCCGCTCCTCCCTCCCCGCCCACCTGCTCGATCACTTCCACAGTGAGGTGTATGTCGCAGTGCCGGCTGCTAGCCATCCCGAGGTTGGTGAACTGCATGACCGTCAGTTCCTCCGGGTCGGAGAGGTAGTGGAGCACGGACTGCTTCACCAGCGAACGATCTACCTTGCGCGAATTGAGCTCCCGGAAGCTGGCAACACGGGTGCTCGGTCTCGGCGTTCTCAAGGTGCGCCTCTGAAACCGTCGATCCTCGCTGCCAGCACGACCAATAACTGAAAAAACACAACCACGGCGATAGTTCAAGGAGCCTTTGTCAAGATACATCGGGGTGTGCGAATAATGCGGTCGCATTACTCTCGCAAGACCAGCGTGTGGTCTCACGCTAGCCGCAACCCCGAGCAGCAGATCTGCCGGAGGAGCCAGACGGCTTGAATGAGTCGGAGTTCCGGGTTCGATTCGTAGTTGTCTTTTCCCGTCTCACGGGACTGTACCACACAGCTCTCTCGGTCTACCGCCGTGATCGAACAGGCGAATGAATCACTCTCGCAGCGTGCAGTACTGCGTCGTTTTCTGCCTCGTGCATTCGATCTCTTATAAAGTAACTTTATCGTCCCTTTTTGGGCGCGGTTACAGCAAGTTACAACACAGTAGCCTGTCACCACGGAAAGGCCTTCGCGTCAGTTGGGATCAGTACTGAGCCCAGATCGGAACTACATTTATGTAAAGACACCAATAACAACAACAACAACAATCATACGATGGGGTACTACTTCGCCAAGTGTCGAATGCTCTCACCTCCGAGCCGTTTTCGGTTTCCATTCTGGCGTGCCTCGTCCCTCCCTCCCCGCCCCCCCCCGGCCGCCGCCGCCTGCGCTTCAACTCTATCTAACGTGGCCGTATTGCTTGACGCCCCCCCGTCCTCGCCCGTGCTCTCACTGCTGGATTGTTCAGCAAGCATGCCGGGCCAGCGGCAGCGGCAGCAGTGCACCAGCAATACGAGAGTGGGATGGATCATGAGGATTCAGACAGGGTCAGCGAACGGACGCAAAGACGTCGCGCAAGAATTCTCCACACAGCCGTACATTCCGCTGTCAGCATTACCATGCTTCATCCTCGCAACCGCCTCATTACAATATGGCTGCCCGCCCCAATGGGGGCCGGGTGGGCGAGTCCGTGCTCCTATAATAGTACAGCAGTACATAGGCGGTCGTACTCGAGCACTGATGTTTGGTTTGTGTACGACAAGTGTAGTTGCGTTCCAGTGCATGGGATTTGGGGTATTGGTGCGATGTTTGACAACCTTTGTAATGCTTGTAGTTCACCAACGCCTAAAAATTCTACAGCAGTAATACCTACGTACTCGAGAGGGACTTCACAGTACCGATCTCTCCCATAGTTCTCGATTGGGTCATCATGTACAGGCAACCTTCATCCAACGCCTGGATGTTAAACTAAATGAGGGGCGGGGTGTGTGACATGAAGCGTTATCGTGGACTCCAATCGTTTAAAAAAAATCGAGGTGTTGTGACCGTTACTTTCGCATGCATGCATACTAGCAGCACCGCCGGTTGCCGGCCGAGGTAAGTATGGCCCTTGTGGGCTGCCATGGCAAGTACTGCTGTATTGCAACTGCTGCTGTAGTCCGGAGACGGAGAAGAGAAGGGTTGCGATACAATACATGTACGCAGACAGCAGTACAGAAAGCAGCTCGACAATAGGGGCGCCTACGGGCAGACGACCCTCATGCCACTATTGAGGGCAGCATCACTATTCCGTTATCGTTGCATTCCACCACTATTGACACCCCAATAGTGCCCCAATAGTGGTGCTTTTGCCACTATTGAGGAGGAAACGTTTTGATATGCACACTATACCGACAGATATTCATCGGAATTCTCACATTGCAAGGCCTCATCGATCTCGGGCCACCACGCGAGAAATAATATTTTCTCGCCAAAGTGATAGCGATGTATTTTATGTACAACTTGAGAACAACTATTCATAAGCGTATGCATACCACACGGCAGTAAAGTCACCCGAATTCCGGCGGGGCTCATGTAGGATGGGTTCAACAACACACGCAACACTAAGAAAAACGTTGACAACAGCGTAGTATGCGAAATGAACAGGGGGAAGCAAGTAAATAGAAAACACCGAACATTCCCCCCCCAGGGCGTCCAGGTTGTAGATGACGTATGGAAGGGGTTCGAAATTGACGAAGGTGATACGTTGGAAACGGAAGGTCTAGAGGGGTTCAAGGAGAAGATATCTGCTGCATTTGCCGAAAGAGAATAATACCATCCAACCAAAGAAACCAAGGATAACGAGCGTCTCGTAGAAGTGTACGGAATGTTGAAAGAACGACTGGGGTCCAAGGAGTACCTGGATGCAGGGACAAAGCTGGGGGTCAAATTCAGGACCGGGACATTGGCCTTCGAGAACGTAGACGAAGGTTTAGGAAGGTAGACCATGAAGGCGACAAGTTCAAATGTGATTGCGGCTCCGAGTGCGAAGACCGTGTTCATGTAGTTGCGGAATGTCGGTTGTACAAGACGAAAGGTACAGGGAGATGTTTACGGCACGGAATAGCCAGGACAAGACGGTAGCTGTACTTCTGTAGGACATAGGAAGTGGGTTGAAAAGGCGGGAAGTGATACCAATATGATAGAGAGACTATTGTACAGAAGCCATTCTTCAGCCACCATTGGCAAAGTAGGAAGGAACGATTGGCCATTGGTGATCGGTCCTGTGGGAACAATGCTCCGTCCTCTCCAGGACGCGTGGTCAATGGTCTAACCCCCAAGGCATGCAAAACATACGAGTACGCCCCCCCCTCCAGGGCGTATCCGCTCCACCGAACCGCTTTCACAATTCTTTGCGCCTACTGTTGTACAGGAATTCACACACAGCAGTTGCTGGAAGATAACGTGTGGCGCCCACAACTCTGTGTGTATGGTGTAATTTATAGATCAACATCATCGACCTTACCGGCTTACCAATGAAAAATATGTTTGTCTTTGTGCGGTTGAAAACGCAAGTGTTTCCCAAGGCTATGATCTGGGACCCTGTGAGGGAGCGTCATTCGGGAGGCTACGCTACTCTCCGGATTGAAGACAGAAACGGTAGAACAGCAGAGACGCTGCACATGTTACCAAGGCTGCTCTGTTGCACGCGTGTTCGTTTTGGAGTGCTTTATTATCCTCCTAACGTTCACCACCACTCTCGCCAGGATGACCACTAAGACTATTCCTTGGCCACTCCTGTCTATTCCTGCGGCGTTATTTAGTTGTGCGGCAAGTCTTCCGGCGAAACGCTCATGCTCTCCATTCTCCATCATCGGTTCCATCCTTGTTTTTTTCATTCTTTCTTCCCTTTCCTTCTTCGTTACAACAAGATGTACCTTCCATGCCACGACCACCCTCTCTGTCGCCGCCACCACAAAAATCCAAACATAGACTACTGGCTGTGGTGCGTGTGGGTGCGCAGTGCGCAGGAGGCGTGCGGCTACGAGTTTCGAATATGGGGGGCGTGAGATTCCGAAAATACCACCAGTGAGGGCCCCGTCCTCTTATAAGTAGTGGCAAAAGCCACTTCATACGTATCGGGTTGAAGTGAAAAAAGAGATGCTGATGCCACGATAAATCGGTACATGTAGTTCAGTTCCACTACAATTGTATTCGAGTTTGCCAACTACAGATCGCTGCTCTCTGCTGTAGCTCTCAAAAGTCGATCCTCAGATACAACTTACTGCAGCAGCGTGCTTCACTGCTGCGATGCAGTGACAGAGAGCAGAGGTGCAGAGGCTCTAACAATACACTGGCTGTAGGCAGCAGGAGTGGGGTGGAGGATGTGCTAGGTTTGATAGATGGATCACAGACAGGTCAATTTGCGGAAGGCTCAATGACAAACACTGCTGTTGCATACTGCTGTAGTGTTCCGAGTGGTACGATGCACATGCTAATGCTATCGATCATGCAGACGAACCACGTATGCGTATGCCGGACGAGTACAAAGCTAGGCACAGCTGATAGATGTGCACATCCGAGTTGTACCACCACCATGCAATCCAAGAACAGCCGTGTTGCTCACCTTGAAAGAGCTCGGTCTTCTCCGGCATCAGTCGTCGGCGCCAAGGTGGTCGGGCGTGGTCGAACCATCATCCTCCGACCCTGCCCCCCGCCCCGGCTGCTGCTGCTGCTGCTCGTCGGAGGCGCCAGTCCGACTGCTGCTGTGCATTCCGACCCAGGCGGTGACCCAGCTCGAAGCGCAGAGGCTACTCCTACCGCCACCCCTCCAAACGCATCCACCACTCTGGATCGGTCGGCCACTAACAGCATCGCAACGAGCCCATGCCTTCGGCACACGCCTCTTCCTGGGTTGAAGATGGGCGGTGTCGGTGTCGCATGCTTGGCCCTTCTTCGGACCAGGCAGTGCGCTGGGCTGAAGTACTTGGTGAGATGAAGCCCAGGAGATGGAGAGTCCATTCGCTCACCTCACAATCCCGCCCGTAGGGGAACGAGCTGCTTCCCGACCTCGTCGAGTAGTGCGTACGACCGCGGCCTGCTATGTGTTGTTAGTTGGTAACGAGAGGCCCTTGCGAGGGAGAGTGCCGGCCTGGTGTACTGGCCTCTGGCTCCGCATTCAAAGGTTGAAAACCCGTCCCGCGCGTGTTTTTTTGTCCAAAAGGGAGGGGAGAGGGGCTAAAGAGGAAGAGCCTTGAGAGACCGAGCACGCGACATTGCACACTACCTATTGCACACATAACCCTAACACACGCTGGGAGGAGCACATGACACCGCCAGCGACAAGCCGAGCAGGCGGGGGCCGGAGCACAAAGCCAAGGCGACCAGTAGCAACAGGGTCGGGGGGCACGAGGGCGAGAGCGGGAGCGCTCGTATGGTTGTCGATGACGGTGCAATCTCGAGCCTTTCTGGTTGCCCCGGCAGTGGGCGGGGGAGTGTGCCGTCCCCGAGCTGGTGCTGGTTCTGCACGCACCTCAGCAGCGTCACCGCTGATGGCCTACGACGTCAAGTATTCGCCAAACAAATGGTGGGACGAAGACGACATCGTGCCCGGCTTTGGAGGGATCTGGCCAGGAGACCCAGACGCAGAGACCCATCATGTAAGCAAGCAGTGAGCAAGGTACGCGTGGGAATATGTTCAACGTGATGCGAGGAGTTGGACACCAGTGTCGCGAGAGAGCAACGCACCAGGAGGGAGAGACTTGAGACCCTTCAATGTTTGCGGCGTAGAGAGCCGCGAGGGCTAATCGTCAACCGGTCGAAAGCGTCGTCAATACGCTTATGCATAAGTATGTAAATTGTACATGCATGTGGAGCCAATGCAATTGCTCTCTGCCAGCAGGCATCTTGCGATTCCTCAGCATCATCGTGTGTACGGTCCCCAGGGCAACACGCGTAGAGTGTTCATGTTTCCAACCCGAGCCTGTCCGACATCTACCTGTGCCTTGCATACTCGTGTACAACAGTTCTTATTTGGTGTTGTGCATTTCTTGTCTACAAATAGAGCGGCGACCGCGGCTGACACATGTTTCAGGTTGCAGTTCCCATTTGCGCCGCGTCTCTCGAGCGCAACTTGAGCATCTTGCACTTGGTGTTCTTGTGGACGAGACTATATAATACGAGACTGGCTTACTCACGACGAATCATCGTACAAGCAGTACAGAAAACCTATGCATTCTCGTTCCCAATGCAACAACGCCGATAACGGTATGTATAAGATGTACGGTGCGAGGTGCACCCTGCCCGTGGTGCACGGAGTGCGACGTTTGGTAGCCGGCTGTTGCTTGTCCGAGAAGGGAGTGGGAAAGGCTTGTGACAAGAGAAAAAGAAAAAGAGGTGATGCCCGGCCGACTGCACCTCACCCACACAACTAAGGGGTCCAGGGGTACTGTAGGACCCCGCAAGATGCGAGATAGTAGCACGTGGCCTCTCGGCAATACTCTTCCGTTAGTCCGCAACATGTCCGTAGAGCTACAGCTGTCGGCACAACACTGCTCTTCAGACTAGTTCAGATACTACGTACAGAGATCACCGTAGGTGACATAAGGTATCACACCCCCTACTTGCCTCAATGCTGTAAACCGATTTCAAAGCTCGACTGCAGCAGTACCCCCACCCCACATCAGAAAGAGTAATTAAGTAATGTGCCGAAAATGGCGGCGTTGGAACCTCGTCGTCGAGATCTTTCCGAAAACGTATCGTTTTGTGGTAATACTTCCACATTACATTGTATTGGTGCATACCTTTTGGGGGTAAGTTAGCCTGTGACCACGGGAATCTACCGCGTTAAATGTTGAACTATAAATAGTACGGACAGAGAAGAAGGAACTGGGTAGAGAGCGGAACGGTTTTTAATGTGAAGAAAACAGCTGCAACAACAACAACAACAACAACAACAACAACAACATGTTGCATCCTCTTCGTTGTGGAGTACTCGACTTTGGAGATCGATCCAGGGTGTGTGATATGTTATGCTTTTGTCACGTGTATCCTTCCTATCGAGCACCCCCCTCTTGCTCGGAACAGACCAGCACTGTATCCTTTTTGACTTCAAACTACACGAAGACTTGTGAGTAGTTCAAATTAGGTATTTCCCGGACGCGCCTGTAGACTCAAAATATTGCATGAAGATATGCTGTGGAATGCGAAATTTCCGACGAAAACAGAAATAAATGCTGCTTCGAATCAAAGTATAGATTGCCCCCGCGAGATTCGAAAGTGAAGCAAAACGACACATGATTTCCGTCGGAAGACGACAAGAAAGCCTACTGGCCTGTATGCACAGCATTCCGCCGGTTTTGATGCGAAGACGGCAATTGCAACAGCAACAACAACAACCACTGCTTACGATGCTTCGAATGAAAGGTGACGTACGTGAACAAGGCCGGCGAAGAGGTGGCATCGGCGGACGTGCCAGTTGACCGCTACATCTACTTCGCCACGGAAGACGCGGGTGTTGACGTCCCCATCATTAACAAGAAGAGGATGTGCAGAAACGGCTGCTGCACAACGTGCGCCGTCAAGGTGTTGGAGGGAAAGGTGTGTATCACCAACGATGTCGCAGGATTCCTGTCGAGTGGCAGTTTGGCCTAGCGCCTCTGCGTCCATTTTTGAAAGTCCAACGCCGTGGCATGTCCAGCTTGCATCATGCCATGTGATGTTCGACGATCATGCCAGCGTTGTTGTTTTTTAGTCTTTTCGAAAGGATATACGAATCAGGAGGACTGATCGATGGACCGATCGATCACTCTTATGGCCTCGAGCTCAACCCATGGCAACACCACAATCTCCGAGATCTCCGAGATGTTCTCTTCGAAGCCGCACGAAGCTTGTCGCTCTTCGTGGGTTGTCGCGAGGAAAGCTGCACACTGCACTGCATGTAAGCTGCACAGTGCACTGCATGTGTATGTATATCAATAAATCTTACGCGTGGCAAATCGTATTTAGCGAACGGTTGTTTCCTCGTGTTTTTTGTTTTGTTGGACGTCCGCCGCTGTGTATCAGGTGAAGCAGGAGGGCGCGCTCGGTCTGCTGAAGGACCTTAAGCAGGAGGGATATGCGCTGACGTGTTGCTCGTACCCCAAGTCAGACCTCGTGGTGCGGCTGCAGGAGGAAGACGATGTGAGTTTGCCACTGCAATCCTACATGCATGCGAATGGGGTGATTTTTCGATGTAGACCCCCCGCCTCACGATGTCATCTGGGTTGAAACAACACCAGCTGTCAAAAATTTTTCAGATAATCACGCTTCTCACATGCCGTATATACGTTGTGTGGTGCTCTGGTACGGCGGGTTCATGAATCCGCTGTGTGGCCGATTTTGGGCAGCTTGGTCATGGTAAGAAATGGGAACTGTGGTTACAGTCGAAACTAGGAGTAAGCTCAGTGGTTGGTTGGCGCGCTCAGTCTCGACGACCAGGCTGCGGTGAATCACGCCAACCCCCCCCCCCCCTCCCCAGTTTTGTGTAATCATGTTCTCACCGAACGGTCCATTTCATTCACAGTGTGTGAGGGGTGCTCTCTACACCGGCAAGCTTATGGTACCCGATTTGCTAGACCCTTGACGATAACGCCTGTCATCTGTGCGTGCGTTGCCTCCTTACTCCAGGTGTACATGAAGCAGTTCGGGAACGACTTCGAGGGAGGAGGAGTAGAGTGGGGGGGAGTCTTCCTTGACGAAGACTAGGAGATCGATGTATTTGTTGTGTACGCTTAAGACGTTTGTACTGTAATAAGTGAGATGTCGACGTACGGCATGTTACGGTCTCCCTGAGTAACGTGTCCAGAAGGGGCCGAGCACAATGTACCACGGTTAGTGCTGTGCAAGCGCACATGTGTTGTTGTGTGTATGTGGTTGTCGATGGGCGTTTGTTTCACGACGATCCAGCAACGTCTGATCTTGGTCGTTAGATGCCGACTGACTTGTTGTTGTGTTGTTTTTCTCATGTTGAAAGAGAGAAACACGACGCTTCTTCTCCCCAGCTTGCATGAATTCCGACAGGATGGTGAAGCTGTTTTCTTGTCCACATGGACATCAACTAAGTCGCGTTGGAGTGGTGCTAACTCACATCGTCTGCTTCCTACGGTGTTGATTGTGTACTTCGAAGTGCAAACGAATGACAACACGTACGTTCTGAGGGCACGCATGTGTATCATCGGTGATCGCACAAAAAGCTGTATACTTCCGTGCTGACCCCAGTGTATTACAGTACCTTCTTTATTTTGTGTCGGCTTTTGGCTGGAAGGGCGAACACGCAAGTACGATGGAGATGGCTCTGTCGACGCGGGCTCTAGACTTCCTTGTTCCTTGTAGGCTGTTCCTTCTCTGACGTCGCATGTAGCAAGACACCCCCTAAACTTCGTCACCGCTTAGGCGGCCTAGAAAGTTTAACCCTGGGGCGCCCGGAAGCGAGTGAAGGTTGGCTGCATGTTGTGTTTCTGTTTTCAGCCCCCTGAAGGCTTGAGAAGATGATCATCAACAAGAGAGCAACTACTCGCAACGGCAGAAGGAAAAACTACCCGCATTTTTGCGGGTGGGACGAATGGCGTATTGACGACAACCAGGGTGGCAAAATGGTTCAGTTGGTGGCCTCGCAATCTTCTGACATTTGGGATTAAAGCTAAGGCGAGCATTGCCGAAGGGACGCAGAGAGCAAAACAAAATCATAGTTACCCTGGCTCATGCATCCAAAAAATACGCCGACAGAGTTGTAGAGACTGATCTGATGATGACCTCCACAATGAATCATGTACTCTGTAGGACGATCCAAAATCAATCCCATTCCATTCATTTCGAGCGGCATTGACGTTGGACACAACAAGACAGGCTACAGTAGTTCACACAAACATATCAACGAAGAGGTCTTCAGCCAGAGAGGCAAGGCCAAAGAAGGTAAGTAGAGAGAGTGCGAGACACATGAACACGAAATCTTTAATCTTTTTGCGCAAACACTGGCCGGGGGCGCCGCCAACACAACCGTACCGCCTTACGATATCCATCTGCGATGCCTCCACTGTGCTGCCGTACCAGGTACGTGTTGCCTCCTCGGCAACCCAGCCCACAACGCTGCTACAATACCAGCACACGCCTACAGTTTCTGCTCCAAAATGGTTGCACGAGCAGCAATTTTGTCGGTCGCCTTGACGACCAGCGTGTGCTCGGTCGGCGAGGCCTTTGTGACGCCCAACGTCGCAGTAGTGCCAGGCGGGGCGTTTTCGTCTCACAGAGCAGCACAGGCCGCACGCCTGAGACGACCAGCAGCTCGTGCTGCTGAACCAGCCCGTAGCGGACGCGATGCCCCTCTCATGTCGACATCCACTGACCTGAAGGAGTTGGGGCTGACCCCGGAGCTGGAAAGGTTGACGAAGGTGTTCAGGTCTTGTCCCACGGACAAGATGCGACAGATGCAGCTCCTGCACCTCGCGCAGATGGGCGACAAGATGGACCCGGCTCTCCAGACAGAGGAGAACAAGGTCTTGGGGTGAGGTATACTACCTGTAGGGCGTGGAAACATGTTTTAGAAGCAACGTGGGTACGGCTTTGGTCTAGGTGGCAACTGTTCTCCAGCGAAACATGAACACATGATGTAGGATTCTGGTATGTGATGCGGTAAACTGCTTGGACGAAGAGTTGAAGTCGGACGCCAGCGGCGGTCCTTTCGGCACAGCAAGTCTATACTATTGCTGTAGTCTAGACGTGTAGACTGGACGCTTTTGCGTGTTGAAGCTTTCGTCAGCAGTAGCGAGACTTGTATGTGGTGGCATTAGTTAGAGCTCCAACGTTCACAGCAGGAACCAGTACGTGGGCGAATGCAAGCTGTACCACTGCCTGTACCGGGCTGCCAAGACTTGCAACACACACGTGACGTGTCGACAGGGCGAACGACGCGAGGTCTTCGCACATCCGTCGTTGGCTGCGACAACAAAGGATCACAGGGCGTATCTGCATCTATTGAACCCTGCACCTGCCCAAAGGGCGTAGTGTATGGCAGCAGCAACCAACGCAAAACACGAAGCTTGGGGAGTAGTGCTGTGGCGAACATCGTGGAAATCCGAGCGATAGTGAGTGTAGTTGAGCAACGCGTCTCTTATCGCCGTTCGCTTGGCTTTGGCAACGGCCTTGATCTCGTCAACTTCGTTGTTCCAGGTGCCTCTCGACCGTGTACGTTGCGGCGGAGGTGAAGGATGGCCTAATCTACTACTCCACGGACTCGGACGCGATGATCACCAAGGGGTTGGCAGGCCTTCTCGCGATGGGCCTTTCCGGCAACTCGCCGGAGGCCATCCAGACCGTCAAGCCAGAGTTCATCCAAGTGGCCGGCCTTCAGGCCAGCCTCACTGCCGGGTATGTACGCCGCGCTTGTCCTATCATCCAAAACGATTGTCCTGGTCGTTGATGCCCTGTTATGGTTTATTGGAGCTGTAGAAAGACGCCTTTAAAGGCTACTACTTCTATTTTCAAGGTGCTCGATGGGTGCGATATCTGCTTTGACCGCACCAAAAAGGGCGAGGCGCGATGGAGGCTCCAAATGTCCATAGTATTGCAGAGCGCACCAATCAACGTGGGCTTCTAGACACCGTGACATCCGCCAAGCCCCTACTGGTGTTGCATTTCATTTTGCGATCGGCCGCTTCCGTATGAAAGTGTTGTCAGCCGCTCTTGTCGTCGTAATTTTTTTACCTGCTGGAGCGCACATCACGTCGGCATCTTGATGCGGCTGGTGTATGGTTTTGTGGGTTCGCGGAGGCGATGTATGGAGGAAGATAACTCGTATCTCCGTAGGGTACTTGATCGCCTGTAGAGAGTCGGCGCAGACTGCAAAACCCAGTATTCAGTGTTTCCGACATGAAAGTCGGCACAAACGACAATATCCTGTTTTATGTGTTTACTAGTACACGAGAGTCGGCACAGACTACACTAACAGTGTTTGCGACATGACCCCGTCCTGTATAGCGCCCCTATTCATGTTACACTTACGTCGGGCATGGAACACATGTGCTTGGTCCGGCCCCAAGTTTAGGCGGCTTGTGCTGCGTGCTTCTGCGTTGAGTACCCTGCCGAGCACGCACCTAAACGCACTTTGCATCGCCGCTACTGCACGCAGGCGAAACAACGGGTTCATCAACATGCTACGGACGATGAAGGGGAAGGCGCTAGCGTTGGGCGGCGAGTCGGCCATCCGCGCGGCTGTGGAGCAAGCAGCCCCGGCGGCGGAAGAAGCGGCAGCGGAGGAGCCGGAGCAAAGCGGGACGATGGCATCACGGATAACCGAAAAGTGAGAGAGCGGAGCAATCAATCCGTAGTTGGCTTAGCATGCCGTGAACGTCACCACTGGTTACGTTTCCGGGACAGACGAAAAAGCGCAATGTTTATCGGACGATGTATTGGAGGATTCGCGTCGTGTGTCTGTTGCCGGGACAGAGACGGTGAACCCCAGGCTTACCGTTACTCTCGTCCTCAGGTTGGCTTTCATCCCGTGGTAATCACCATCGCTCATAGGACCTTGTTTTGGTGTAATTTGCTACGGTGACAGGTGTTGCAGATATTGGTAAGAAAACGGGCTGGGGACCCTTTTGGTCAACTGTTAGTATTTGCGGGTTCTGGTTCAAGTTCCTTTCCGTCAAATTCTGAACGGTATTTTTTCGTGCGGAAATGCCACCACAAAAAAATACCATCCCCAAAAGGCATACTATACGGTGTGGAGAAATGGGCTGTGGGAGCAGTTGTCAAAGGACAGGATAAAGGGGAAAATGTGGAGAGTGCTGAAGAAAATGACAAGAGTGTACGAAACGCGCTGTCATGCTTGACGGAGAAATGAAGTTCTTCAACATTGAACAGGGGTTCCCACAAGGTTGCATTTTGTCCCCAACATTGTTCGAGGTGTTCATATAGGATCTGTTGTAGCTCGTAGAGACAGTTGGGAAGGGAGTAAAGGCAGGGGAATCTTGGGTGTCGGGAATGCTGTTTGCGGTTGTTTTTTTGGGATGTCTGAATACCCTGAGGGACTTCAACTGCAGATTGACGCAGCGAAGGGTTTTGCTGATATAGGTGAAGATTGTCTGCCAACGTTAGAAGAGTGCCGTCATGGTATGCAACGAGGACAGGGAGGAACCGGTAGAGTATAGATGGACGTGTAGGGCGATGAGCTTGCGGTAATGGATCAGTACACATATCTTGGGGTAGAGATCGCAATAGACTGTTTGTGGAATGCATACGTGTCCAAGGTAGCGGAAAGGGGCAAAGCACGAGCAGGAAAGCTGCACCCAATGCTCGCAAACCGGCACCTCGATATACGCATCAAGTAGACAGTTTTGAAGAGCGTTATCGTACCGCCGCTAGAGTACGCCGGAGAAGTATGGGAGGAAATATGAAGGTAGCCAACGAGCTCGAGGCGGCGCAGATGAAAGCAGCGAAAACCATCCTTAGGATGGTCCCAGCGCACAAGCAATGCAGCCCTCAGGGCAGAATTGTGGATCCAAATCCCTACGATCGGGAAAAGACGCAAGGAAGCTAACGTGGCAGTACTGCTGTACCGCATGTGCGGTATGGGAGAGGAGAGGTTGCCGAGAATAGCTTGGGAGCGAAGTGGTCAAACAAGAGGGGTAGACAACCCACGGAATGGTTCAAGGTTGTAGATGACGAATGGAAGGGGTTCGAAACTGACGAAGGTGACACGCCGGAAACGGAGGGTCCAAGGGTGTTCAAGGAGAAGATATCTGTCGCTTTTGCCGAGAGAGAAGAACATAATATAAAACCAAAGAAACCAAGGATAAGGACGGTCTAGAAGTGTACGGCATGTTAAAGAAGGAATACGGTTCAAGGACTACCTACATGGACCAATGGATGCAGGGGCAAAGCGGGAGGTCAAAATCAGGACCAGGTACATTGGCCTTCGAGAACGTAGACGAAGATTTAGGAAGGTAGACCTGAAGACGACAAGTTCAAATGTGAATGCGGCTCCGAGTGCGAAGACCGTGTTCATGTAATTATGGAATATCCGTTGTACAAGGGGAGGGAAGTGTACATGCCTGAGCTGGGAACAGTAGAAGGAAGGTAGAGGAAGATGTTTATGGCATGGAACAGCCAGGAGAAGACGGTAGCTGTACTAGGACATAGGAAGTGGGTTGAGAGGGGGAGAAGTGATGTCGATAGGATCGATAGGCTAGGGAAAACATTTATGAGCGACCTTCGGCAAAGTAGGTTGAACGGTTGACCATCGGTGATCGGTCCTGTGAGAACAATGCTCCGTCCTCTCGAGGACTCGTGGTCAATGGTCTAACCGCTAAGGCATGCAAAACATAAGAGTACGCCGACCCCCCCCCCCTTTACTGTTGTCCATCGCATCACTTTATCCCGTCTGACCTGCTATATTCGCTTGTCTACGGCCTGTCTTATTCCTAGGCTGCAAAAGCTGGAGCCGTTGAAGCTGGTCATCGAGGACGAGTCAGGCGGGGAAGAGTCCAAGTTCATGATTAACATCGTCAGCAAATCCTTCGAGGGCCTGACGCTGTTGAAGCGGCACCGATCCGTGTACGGCCTCATGGCCGACGAAATGAAAATAGTACACGCGGTTACCCTAGACACGAAGACGCCCGAGGAAGTAGGAATGTAGGGTGTAGGATGCTGCGGTGTGAACGTTTTACTCCCAACACTTTCGTGATGACTTGCGACACCTGCGTTGAGTTGCGAACCTGACTTGGCTTGGCTTGCAAATCTTGCGTTGATTTGCAACAATTTTGTCGGCTTGATGTGGGCTGTGTACCACGGCAGTCATACTTGGTCAGGTCCTCTTGTTGCGCGACTTGTTACCGTTTATTTGCGCCTCGCTGCATCCGTTTGTTGAGAGAAGGGTGCGCAGTTTTGTTTCTGTGGTACACTGCGTACGAAGAGCATTGGGTTTGAGTTTCGTTGCGCAGGGTACCGGTCGCCCGGTGGTCTAGTGGTAACATCGAAGTCGCTAGTCGCAGAGAAAGGTCGCGAGTTCGAATCCCCATCGGGTGATAAATTTACAAAACTTGTGGATAAAAGCGAAAAATAGCTGGAAAAGCTCTCGTGAGTACCAAACTTCGACGTTAGCACCGTTGATGAGGGAGAGGGACGGCTGGACTCTTCTCGCGATAGAAATATAATTCAGCACGCATCGCAGGAGCAAGGTGGGGCGCGAAAATAATACCATGAAGAGAAGAAAAAAGCCCTGGTGTTTACCCCCTCCCGTGTGACCCTGGATGGTTGTAGTTGTACGGAAAAATACACTGTAAAGTGTAGTACATGTCTCACCACGAAAAATGGGGGACTGCTGTGGCCATAATACATAGGACAAACACACACACAACACAGGGTGGGAGGGAGCTTTGACACCACTATTATACAAATGGCACTTTCGCCGGGTACAGCTGTCCGTTCTCGCCCTGTCCGGAGATGAAGATGATCCTCCAGGCGGATTCTTCCCTCATAAGTCAACACCACCCTTCCTTGCCTATCATCCCCACGTCTACGCATATTATTGAGGGTCTAGCCGTCCGTTTGTGGGGGCACCTTGTCATTCAGAGTGAATGTCACACCTACTTTCATCTACATTAATCTACTGTACATCGATGTTACGCGCGAGGTTGCATGCATCACACCATCCTCGGTTACATTGTTTTTCCCACATTCTTTCAAAGGTGTTTGCACCTGAATTTTTTCATAGCGACGGCGGTGCCACACCTTTTATTGGTCGGTATTCTTGGTGTCATCCCCATCGATTCTGGAAATCGAGATCAGTCCTTGTACCTTGCAGTACGAGTCCGGACGCACCAGTCGGTGTCACACAGGAGGAAGGCCACACAGGACTTGTTATGTCCAATCGGATTTTCGCGTTCCCGGGGATTGCACATTGATGTTCCTCCGATTTTGAGCGTATGAAACGCGAAGGACTATTTCGTGCAGCGGCACCGGGGCCTATATCTCTGCGTTTTAGGTCGTCAAGAGCGCGCGAGAAGTGCCATGGGAAGCACCCTAGCGATCTGTCTAAAATAATATTAGTGGTTGTGAAAGAGGTCCAATCGTTGAGCGCCTTGAGCTGAGATGCCTGCGACAAGTCGTTCTTTCTCTATCCGAGGGTGTGCACTTATAGAAACGGGCATACAGAAAACACCATTACAATACCCAGTGCCAAATAGCGGTGGGTGACGGTTGCCCAAACATTGAATCAAAGACAAAACGGGAATTCGCAATCTCCAACAAACCGTGCGGGTTCGCTGACATACTGCAGTGCATCACCACGTTCCTACGGTAGACTACACCGCTGGACTGAAAGACACCGCACCTGTCCACCAGATATACTGCACCACACCCACACTTCGATTTGAATGGTGTTGAATTTGAACACCAAAATTTCATTAAAAAAATCATCATGTGCACCTTGAAAACGTAGCACGCGAATCTCATGGTGCCTCCGTGTGGGAGTATTTAACGCCAACCACCCTCCTGTGGTGATGTCACACAGGCGACACAACAAGAGCGAATCACTTGCAATATATAACAAAACTCAAACTGTACAAAACACTCCGCAAGTGCTTGTAGCGTGCTCGCCTTCCTCAGAGGAAACCTTGACCAACTGCCCACACAACTGACCCTGGGAAAGAACCGCTAGCCGGCGTGGAACGAAAACATATTGTTTTGCCAAAGATCTCCTCTAGCCTAAAAGGACCACCAGTTTCTTACACGCATTTGTTTATCACCGTCGGAGGTAAACTACGGTGCTTCTGCGCGAATCAAAGCAGAAACTCCATTCAAAGGCAGCCGCCCAAAAACATTCACGCACGAAAACGTCTGCAGGAAATCTATGAGGCCCACGCATTTAGAAGAAAAAGTTGGGGAGGATGTCCTGCCCGTTGACCAGCTCCTGCGCCAACATGCCGGCGATGCCGATCATGGCCAAACGGCCGTTGTTGAGCTCCTTGGTCTTCATCACGTCCAGAGCCGCCTCACCGTCGGGCTTGAGGTTGAGGGGGTCGAAGCCGAGGTCTCCCGGGATATAGTCCTCCTTCAGGCCGCCCTCGCCGGTGACAGCGCTAGGGGTGTCGAAGGCGGTCATGATGGTGTTGTACTCGATGAAGGCCATGCCCAGGAGGGAGAACGCCCAGAACTGAGGTTTGGGAGACATGAGGTAATATGGGTGAGGGGAAGTGAGGAACAGAGAGGCGAAAAGGGATGTTCGGGTGTACTGCATGGTGCAGTGGGAACAACGGCACGGGAGCCGTAGATGGCGGCATTGCACCGAAAACGCACCACCTATGTAATGCCGTACGTGCTGATCGCTCTGCGGCACTGTGATGTGACACGAGAGAACGTTAAGTTCTTGTAGACATCAAACGTTCTCATACCTCGGGGAACTGCGCAGAGATCTCCTGAAAGTGGATGATGGCCGGGCCGATGAAATCTTTACCCATGAACAGAGGGTGGTACTCCTGCGGACGGCACGGGGCGTCGACGCAAGCGGGAGGGGTAAGCACATATTTTGTCACATGCCTAGTCAACGGGTGGATGATCTCGTCACTAAAGTGTACCAGGTAAATATAGCAGTACATGATTCTGCAGGAAGGAGAAAAACGCACTTTTCAACTGTCGGTTGAACCAGCATACCTCGATTTGCTTGACTGGAAAACGAAAAACAGACTGCATCGACACGATGGAAAGCACGTATATACTGCGTCCCTACCACACAAGTGAGTGGTCGTATTCTACGCGAGATTTTTCAGCGAGTCTTGAGAAAGCACGAGACAAGGCAAGAGTCGAATTTCTCGCTGTCGAGCCTCAAATTCACAAGCTATCACCTCCACAATGTCCACGCTCATTCTCACTTGAAACCACAGTAGTATCCAAGAAGGGTAAACGGCATTCAAAGGGTACAAGCTCGCACAACCCATCACACTTCGGTTCTCAACACCACACATCCCTTCCGCTCTTAAGACTACTTCGAATGGGAGCTTACCTCTGCGACAAGAATCCCGAGGGACGCAAGCATGGCCACGCGCCCGTGCTTGATCTCGGCCTCGCGCCACTTCTTGATGTCGCCGGGGGCAGCGCCATCCGACAAGCTGAGAGGGTCGAAAATCTTGAAACAAAAAACAACAACGGCAGGACGCGTTGCGAGCGGGTGAAACAGTCAGAAACAAACATGGAAATACCCATATGTCAGGTGTGAAGGTACTCAGTCAGAGCGGATTACACGCCTCCCCGACACCAGCAAAGAACTATTCTCATGGAAATCAGTAGACGTAAACAAAGGGGCTGGGTACCGAAGGTAGCCGTAGATACAGTCAACGGAGGCAGAAACAGAACACGTACTCGTGCGTACTGCGTACTTCGTAGACTACATCACAGGCAGTGCGAGTTCATCATTTTCTTGAGTCAGATGCAGACTGTGTGCAACATGTACAGCAGATCCGGACCCCAGGCGGAGAGCAGAGCCGTAAATAGTACCGGCACCGCGTCCAAAGCCACGCCACACTATCCAAACCCAAAGCTGGGCATGTCGCCGATTTCTCTTCTGCGGACACCGTTTGAAACCGAGCTCCAAGGGTAAAAAAAATGACACGGCGCACGACCTTCCACATCTCGATGCAGATCAGACACTCATGTGGCGATTTCGTCGCACATGGCTGGTTATGTTTCACCTTTCCATCCGAGAAGGGAGCCCCTGGCAGGGTTGCGACGTAGTCGGACCCAGCGCTCATCTTGAGGGCCGAAGCAGCGGACGCTGGTGCCGCAGATCGCACGGCCACGGGTGCGACGAAGGCAGTCGAGGAGGCGATGAGGGCAGCGGCAGTGCCGAGGAACATCTGGGAGGCGACCATCTTGCTTATTGGGTAGGATGTGTGGAAGATGAGAGAGGGAAAGGTGAAGGTTGTGACTTGGGTGGGCGGGTGGGGATGACCAGTGTTCGCGCCGAAGCAGAAAAGGGTCTGAGTTGGCGCGTTGAAACTTTGCTGCGTCATGGTTTCTGCGGTGTGTTTATTCCGCCGCATCCTTCACAGCCAATGGCCCTCGCCGTTGGATTTTAAAATTACCTTTTGCGCCGCATTTCACGTCATTGTTGGTGTACAGTCAGACAGTCAGTGCATATCTTCGCTGGTGCGCCCCGATGCTGTCTCCGTCTCTTTCGCTGATTAAACGTTGATATTGGAGAAACAGACAGAGGGAGGACAGGCAGACAGACAAAATTCACACACCCGATGAACCAACTACCCAACCTCTTCCCTCTCCACCTTCCCACCGTAACATACACATACATACACAACATTCATTGTGTTCGGAGCAGTCGGCATTCGGATCCCTGCCGTGGTACCACATACATAGCCCCTCCGATAGGACTTGAGGCAAGGCGAGAAGGCTGTATCGGGTTTCGTGCTAAGGTGCTCTCCCATATTGACCTCGTGGCTGACACACATCGTCTTCGCTGCTGATCGTTGTGCGTCCAGGTGGGTAATTTCTACGTGTTGTATCCTTCGCCGTACTCCGTAACATGTCCACACCACTGCTCCACACGGAGAGACCAACTGCTACTCGCTGCTGCTGCTGACCTTCATGACGGATGCTCTACAACGTGATTACGACATGGTTGCGACAAGATATCTCGACAAACCGCTCTGAGGAACACCAGGGAAGTTGACAACAACCGCCACACACACATTGGATGTAAATCATTTGAAAACTTTCCGTGCTCTACTGATGGTGTTTGTTTTCCAACACCAAACATAGCAAGAAACAAGCTAACATGATACAAACTGACTGCTATGGCCTACCTACCATGCACCAGGTGTACCATTCTCATCTACTGCTGTAAACATCACTGATACGTTACCCCAAAGGATCAAATACGTTTTGCAAATTCAAAAAAACGGCGGGAAACACCTACTGTCCGTGAAATTCAACAATTGATTTGAAAAAGGGAAATAGACACAAGTGGGTATACCCACCCCTTTCTCGGACAAAAGTGGGTACTCGAAAATCCAGCGCGTGCGCACTTCATAGGCGACCCCCAAACGACTCAAAACCCCATTCTGACACCTGGGCGACACAGCCAGGGACCATACACAGCACGGGCATCGTTTTTTTCCCACTTCTAGGCACACCTTTGGCCCTAATACCGCCGACGCGCGCAAGTCCTCACCAGAGTGCCCACTTATGTCCGACATCGCGGTGGGTATACCCACCGGCGTCAACTAATTTTTTCATGTACCCACTTGTGTCTGTATTTTGATCCACGTTTGTCCAAATTGTACCCACGTTTGTCCACTTACGGACGGCGGAAATCGAGCGGAAATCGACCTCCACGTCACCGCACGGCAGAACATCGAATAGCCTCGGAACGTCTCAGAACCTCCCAACACCGTATCCATGGCATCTTTCCTATCCATGGCTGCCGACTGCGGACCGACCACGGAACATGTCAGAAACATGCCAGACCCCTTCGGTACCGGCACGGGAAGATACCAGGCACGG
>FN649741.1:58588-121519 GCA_000310025.1 Ectocarpus siliculosus | reverse complement strand
GGCAAGCCCGGCAAGCAGCGCACTAACGGCACGCCACAAATAAATGCGTGACATACAACGGACAACACAACCAACGGGTCGCGCATACAGAACAAAAAGACGCGCAAACAGCAACAACGCACACACACAAAAACACCAACCACCACGACGAGTGCACACCGACTCGTCACGACAACAGTAGGCTTGCCGCGGGTATCTTCCCGTGCCTGGTATCTTCCCGTGCCGGTACCGAAGGGGTCTGGCATGTTTCTGACATGTTCCGTGGTCGGTCCGCAGTCGGCAGCCATGGATAGGAAAGATGCCATGGATACATACGGTGTTGGGAGGTTCTGAGACGTTCCGAGGCTATTCGATGTTCTGCCGTGCGGTGACGTGGAGGTCGATTTCCGCTCGATTTCCGCCGTCCGTAAGTGGACAAAAGTGGGTACAATTTGGACAAAAGTGGGTCAAAATACAGACACAAGTGGGTACATGAAAAAATTAGTTGACGCCGGTGGGTATACCCACCGCGATGTCGGACATAAGTGGGCACTCTGGTGAGGACTTGCGCGCGTCGGCGGTATTAGGGCCAAAGGTGTGCCTAGAAGTGGGAAAAAAACGATGCCCGTGCTGTGTATGGTCCCTGGCTGTGTCGCCCAGGTGTCAGAATGGGGTTTTGAGTCGTTTGGGGGTCGCCTATGGAGTGCGCGCGCGCTGGATTTTCGAGTACCCACTTTTGTCCGAGAAAGGGGTGGGTATACCCACTTGTGTCTATTTCCCTTTGAAAAAGAGCGGTGCTTAGCCCTTTGACGAGAAAAGAAAGTTCTCGGAAACTTCCCGTATGCAACTTGAAAAACGAGTGATGATGTCTGCTGCTGTAGACTTCGTTCCATCTTCCATGATTTTTACGATATCATTCCAAATATGTTTAACAAACCAGCAAGCTGTCAATAGACACTGCGCCGTGTCCCCTGTGAAGGTTACATTTTACAATACACGACACAACGGAGGGATTCTCCCCGATATTTTGTCGTTGACCCAGTAGAGAACTACAGGGGATGTATTGTAAAATGTAAGTTACCTATCTATACAGACAGATGTTTTTGTACTTAGCACAAGCTGGCATCACTGGTATAAATCATCAGTGTAAAGACTAAAAAAGACTCGAAATAAGTCCAGTACCCAGCCGTTTTCCCTCCACTCGCTAAAAAGACTCCACCACATCCCGTTCGACTGTGGGTATACCTCGAATGGGTAGTCTCGAATGGGTAGTCTTTCTGTGTGTGTTTTTATTATTCCTTAATACACAAGACGTCTACCAAAAAAACAAACTGTCTTGTTGACCCTGTTACCCGCGGGGGAGTTATCACTGTGTGCTGCCCGGGAAATCGTGGGAAAACAGAACTTTCGCTAACGCTTTGAATTCACTGCTGAAACCTATCTTAGACTATTTTCCTCGATAGAGATGCATTCGTTGGGTCATATTGATGAAATAAAAAAATAGAGCAGTAGGCAGAGGCAGGCTGACAGAGAGCCTGCGACCAACCAGCAGCACACATTCCACCCCCCCCCCTCTTTCATACAGGATATAATACAGCGGTTAGTTACATGAATCCATACCAAGAACTTTCGGCAAACAAAAACAAACAGGGCACGCATCAGACAGATGCAGTGTTCCAGGAGATTACGCCCGATACATAGCATAGATACCCAGGGACAAGCTGGGGAGATCGCAGAGAGAGAAACTGAAAAATCAAACACGAAAGACGTCGAAACATGACGAACCAGTGATTAATTGATCCGCATTTTCGTTGCATGCCAACTGTCACACAATATCCTGATGAGTAGTGCTACACTGAAAATTGACTACGAACATAGAGGAGATGCGTACAAAATATATGCACTTCCATAACAAGCGCCCCCGTCTCTGTGTAGGTTTTCTAATCACTCGATTGTAGCATAGGGCGTATGGCCATTGAGCTAGTCGCCGGCCCTCAGGCATGTTGGGGCGTGCGGAAGCTCACCTCGGGGTTGGTCACGGCAGGATGGACACATCTCACAGGAGACAGCGGCGGACCGGGAGATGATTCTGCTCCGTGCACGGATGGCACCGCTTGGTGGGAGTGGGGCGGCGACGTCGTCATCAACGCACGAGAAAAATGTTATCGATCTCTGGACCGCAAAGATGACGACAAGGTGTGCTAGAGGACGTTGATCGCCTCGTGAAGAAAATTTGATGACTGAGTAGGTTTGGTTTCGATTGTGACGTGTTTAGGATGCGGCGTATTCAATAACTTGATACCTGTAGTGCGTGAATACGACAAGCCTGCACAAACCCTTGATAATAAGTCTATAGTCTAGTCTACGCTACACTCCTCTCCCGAGATTTGGGAGATAAAGTGTTCCATGTACTTGATCCCACATACTCCACAGTCGTGGGTCAATACCACACTCTTGTCTGTGGTCGTCAATATGCTCGCGCAGATGGAATGTTCTCGTGAGGTTATGTATGACCTAGCAAACGTGCGCAAGAGCGTAAACGAGTATCGTTCCGTGAGCATCGGCTACTTGGGGAGTGTTACGGACAGCCTGGAAGCTACCCTACTTGTGTGCTCATGTCTTGGCTTCTCCGTCATGAAACCCGCAAGTGGCCGAAAGCAGATCTATGACGCGGCAAACGGATTGCTTAGTCGACCAACGCGAATAGCATGCCTCCCAGTTGGAAAAAATACCTACGTCGCTCTTCCTGTTATGTTCCCGTTCCCCACCCCCGTTGATAGCACGTCTCGCTGAGGGCTGCGGGAATGTCCCTGAAAGGCTTTGTAGCTAGCGGGGGGGACATCGATCATCTAAATAAAGCTGCCAGCAAGGCAGGGAAGGCCTTGCTTCGGGGCAAAGCCCTTGACGTCTAACTAAACGCAGCAACCGTGGCTATCTCAGCCGGCTACGTCTACAACAGCAAGGTGACTCCATTAGCCGACGAACATGCTCGAGCTGCATGCCTATTTAGTTGACACCCGAGCCGGTCCACGTTTTCTGCTCCCACGCGTTAAAACGTCCGCCCAGGATCTGTTTGGAGGGGTGGATCCCATAGAAACGGGCGGGGCAGGAGACGCCTGGAGGAACCAATCTTGTCGTTGTGGTTGTCTCCACACGAACCTCAGATCCGATCTTCGTCAGTACTTTCTTACGTTCCGCTTCATTTTGGCGTAACCCTTTCGATGAGAGTGCCGACGATACGGCAGCTTCTACACAAGTAGTGTCTGGCAAAGGTGCACAAAGCCCCTGACAGGTTGCCCAATCGTTGTGTCGTAGCTCTCGTGCACAGCAAAACCGGGGCAATCCTTGCCACTAACTACCTTGACGGTTTCAATGCCGATGCAAACGCACACGTACCGCTTGAAATAAAACATTTTGCGTTCCCTGTTCGTATCTACTGCACCTTGCGTCCGTGATTTTGCAACCTCACACTTGACGCTTGACATGTCTTCTCTGCCCATGTCCGTCCATGTTCTATCCCCCCTTCACCCGGCAGACAGAGTCCCCGAGGGCTTCAAAGCGTTTCGTGGTAAACAAGACGCTTGCGGATATTGTGGAGACCTTTTCTCCCCTCTGGGCAGACGAAGCACGCTCTACCACGCCTGACGGAAAGAAGGTCTTGTCGTTCCTGCTCAACGTTGTACCCTGCGTGTGTGCGCTCCCGCCCGAGAGCGAGCTGTCCCTCCCTTGCCTGGACAAGCGGCTCCTTCCAGCCTTTGCATCCCTCTGCGCGAGTGAGCCCTACCTATCCCGAAGGTACCCGGAGGTAGCGGGCGTGGCCATCAGCATCAACAAGACCGTGGCAGAACTGTGTCATCTAGACGACGAATTGAAGGTGGATGTGAGTTACTGCGAAAACAAGGATGATGTAGTTCAAGCCCTGCTGAAGTCCGGACCGTCACTTGATCCTGCGTCTGCTCCACCACCAGCAGAATATCCTCTGGCAAGCAAGACTACTGCTCCTGCTGAAATCCCGATGGCCGTCGCTATGCCAGTTCGAGAGTTTCCGGTGAAAACGAGTGTGGACGAGCCCCCGGCGGTCTCCGTTCCAAGCTCGGTGGTCCCCTTCCCAACCGCTCCTCCGGCGATCTCCTCTCCAACCGCTCCTGGGGCGGTCCCCGACCCGGAGCCGGTGATCTCCACCCCGACCTCACCAGTGGGCGGTAGGAAAATGGACGCCAACACGGACCGCGTTGCCCTCATGGTGTTGTATGATGCGACGGGGGGAGAATCGTGGCAGAACAACTCGTCGTGGGACACGTCTGCTCCGCTCAGGGAGTGGCACGGCATTTAAGTGAATGATCGAGGTCGGGTGGTGATGGTGGAGTTGCGCGAGAATGGGATGGTAGGAGAGCTCCCACGAGCTTTCTTCGACCTGACGGCATTGGAGACCCTGGCTTTGGTAAAAAATGAGATTTGTGGACCGCTCTTGCCGGAGGTGGGGAACCTTAGGAACTTGGCGAGGCTATTTCTCGAGTTCAACGAAATAAGCGGACCCATACCAAAGGAAATTGAGGGTTGAAAGAAGCTCAGGATGTTCGACATTGGGTTCAACTGTTTACCCGGGCCCATCCCCAAGGAGCTTGGACGTCTGCCTTGCCTCGGCGAATTACACCTCAGGTACGCATTTCTGTCCTCGTTCGAAGGATAAACGAGGCAAGGATAATCAGGCAAGAGTGATCGGTAAATGACCACGAGTCATTTTGAAGGCCGTTTTTCTCTCGGCGGGAATCGGCGATGGGTGTGGTTTTTACGATTCTCCCCCCCTTGGCTTCCTCGGCGGTCCACTTTCAATAATTAGACGCCGCGTCTGTGAACATGGTGGTCACACTGACAATGCCCATCGCCATATCCCTCTTTGCGCTTTGTGTTTGCCTCAAATCCCCTCAGAGACAACTAACTTAGTGGCGTGATACCACCCGAGCTTGGGGATCTGAACAAGTTGGTGAGCTACCGTACGGTTCAGCACAGGAAGATGGCTTCTTCCCCAGGGGTAGCGTACGTCTAAGAGTCTCACGCAAATTGTGTACGGATAAGCGTAAGTTGATGCGAGTTGCGGTCAACAACTATTGTACACAGAAATTTTAGAAATGCGGTAAATTGCGTGGGCCAAAAGCTCAAACATGCTCCATAAGTATTGTGAGTGAAAAGAGAAAATGACAGAAATTTGGTGTCAGTCGGGGGTATCCCGGATGTCCGTACGCGCGTCGATTGGCCTTGACATCGTTGTGGGTTGACAAGGACCCTTGAACCACGCTATGCCTTCCTCGATGCCAAAACAGGCCTGGCTTCAGTGCACCAACAATCAGCTCTCAGGGACGATACCGATTGAGCTCGGACGTCTTACGCACCTGTACAGCCTGGAACTAGGGGGCAATGCACTGACCTCCAACATTCCTCCGGAGCTGGGAAATTCGGCGCGTCTCATTTGTTGAAGGTCCGCTATTTGTATTTGTATGAGCTGTCATCTGTGGAATTTGAGCAATGATAGTCACATAGAAAGGGTACGACTCGGGCCTCCGCGGTATGGATACATTTAGGGGGTATACGTCTATGGTTTGGATGATATACAGGATCCTATATTCTGGGCTCTCGTGTGTCACTCTCTCTGTCTGTTTCTACGGACAATCGAAGGACTTAGTTGTGTGATCACTCAGTCAAGCCTGCCATCAGCCCCTCCTTGGGGATGACAGCGAAACGAAACGAACAGGAAACGGCAGTAAATCACAAATTGCACGCCCCTTAGCACGGCAGCTGGACGGTTGTTTGCAGTTTTTCACGTGACCCACCCCTCCTTTTCCTCAATTCCCTACTTGCGCCACAAAAAGCTCCACTCCAACGGGTTGTCCGGCCCCATCCCGAGTGAACTGGGACGCCTAGCGAACATTGAGGAGATGTGGTTGCATGGAAATCAACTCACTGGCCATATCCCCCCGGAGCTTGGCGACCTGAAACGCGCCACGGAACTCAATATCAGGGAGAACCAACTGTGTGGTTCAATCCCGTCCGAGCTGGGGCGCCTCGACAAGCTGCACTTCTTACGTCTGTGCAACAACAGTTTGACTGGTAGGTGGCCACACCGTTGCGCACCCCTCGACTGCAGGTAGTAGGTAGAGTAGAGGCTCCCACACTACGTACATCGCAGAAGCACAGGTTCGCTCCCCTTGGCCCTAGGGTGGGATCTTGGAGCGGCATCTGAATGTCTTCCTTGCCGAGCACCTTGTTACTGCTGCAGAAAAGTCTCCTCAACCCTCAAACATCTCGTCCAATCCCGAACAACAGGCTGCATTCCACCCCAGGTGGGGGGGCTCAAGAATTTGTCTGAGATGGACATCAGCAACAATGAGCTAAGTGGCCAGATTCCTCCCGAGCTCGGCGAGCTGAAGAAGCTGAAACTCCTGAGGATCAACGATAGCGACTTGAGTGGTGAGGTTCCACAAGAGCTAGGTGCGCTATCGGCGCTGCAGACTTTGGTTATCGACAGCGCTGTCGGCGGGCCGGACTCAGAGTCGGCGCGATTCCTCCCTCCCGAGTACGCCGTACACTGGCATGGCTAGAAATGTCTCCAAACGCACGCTGCTACAAGGAGGCGGAAGGTGCATCCCCTACAAGATGCGGCATCTGTCAGATTCGACCGAATGAATATAGACTACTACCTGCTGTAGTCTAGGATTTGCTTTGCGCAAGCAACGTTTGGTTCTGACTCTATGTTCCATTGAACATTAATACTCACATTTCGGCACACGCTAGACTTGCAAGGTTTTCGACGGGCATCATGGCCGGTTTGAACGCATGGTTGATACTTGCGCACGCTGCCGTATCTCCGAACTGATATGGCAGTAGTTAAGTGAAGGGACAGACTTTCCTAGCACCGATTGGCGATGCAATATTTTGGGAAGGGGCGCTTGCAACTGTCACCGAGCAAAGGGATGTGCGGACGCGATAGAGTACGGGAACCACAGTGCAACCTCAGTAGACGGTTGTTGTCGCGAAAGGTTCTGGCAAAACGGGTGGACGGCGTTTTGGCTGGAAAGGCGCTTGTGTTTTCACGTGTGAAAACTTCTCGAATTCCGGTCATTCTCGTTTCACCGACGACGTTGGCGGTCTCTGAGTCCAAGGTTAGAATGAGCTAAGATTTGTCCAAAAGCTGTTTCAGGATGGAGTGTTTACGAAGATACCGGTACGTCCGGTTCCGGAATGTGGATTAGAGCACGCAATGGTATTTGGCGGATTATGTACTTGTATGTTTTTGCTGACTAGTAGTCTAGTGGTCATCGTGATTCTAACAGTGAAGACGAAAACGATCCACATGTCCGATCGCGCTCCCAAGACGGAGTGAGGAGCCTCACTCAGTCTGTCTGGCACAGGGCAGAAAGACCAGATTTACGACCCCGCACAAGTTGGTATCCCGAAATGGAAACCACGTCAAGGCAACCCAGCGGTGCAGACACTTCTTCGCCGGTGACATGAAATGGTGAACAATTGTTTCCGAAGGAAAGTCTTTCAAAGTGCCTCAGCACATAGCTGAAGAGCCGGCAACTTGTTCGCCTCCGGGGAGACCTGACATAACGCCCATTTTGCGATCATCTTTGCAAGCAGTATGAAAGGGGGGGGACTACCAACCGTGAATGCCCGAGTCCGTCGAGCTTTCTTTCAAGCCACGAACACGTCCCCCCAGGGTTGCCATCCCTGTGATCAGCGCTGTCTTGCCCGGAAATAGCTATCGGTACAAGAGGTTCATCGGCTTATTTTGCGAAACCTATTTCCTCAGACTTTTCTTCCCAAATATCGGGCGATTTTTTTGAAGCACAATGACCACTAGACTGCTAGTCAGCGCTGACTAGTAGTATAATTGTCATCGTGCTTTTCAGCAGTCATATCCAAATGTGCTGGTTTATAGAGATCAGCCAACACAGACCTGGAACAAATTATGTCTTGCGGAGTATATCTCTTCGGGTTCGCTCGTCTCCCGGTTCGTTGTTGACGATCTTCAGGGTGCATTACTAGATGGATTTTGATTTTAAAAGGGTGTACCCTTTTCGGGGTAGCTGGCCTGTGACCACTGAAAGCGTCCCCGTCAGTTGGACGGTCGGTCGTTAGAAGATTTGCACAGAGACCGGAACGTTTTTTTCCTGTGAAGACAACTACCGCAACAACAACAACAACAACTTAAACAACCCTCCGTGTGTCGCCCGTGGTGTTGGCGGTGACCTGTCGTGTTGCATGCTCTTGTTTATTCTCGGTTTGCGGTCACATGTGCCGGGCGCCGATGATACTTGTATGTGGGCCTCTCGTGCTTGTGGAGTGCCGTCAGCAATGGACCGTTTTATACGCATATCGTTCTCGTCCTCTCTTCTTGCCGTGGTAGTGTTTGTTGCACCGTCAGCATCTTTGTAGCTTTCAGTACGCGTATCGCGCCAACGGTCAGTACTCATGTCGGGTACTGTTGACCTCCATTGGTCCGCGTGTTCATGTTTTGTTACCGTTGTCATCGGGGTAATATTGACACAAACGAAAAGAAAACATCGCTAAAGCAAAAAGAACAACAAACAATTCATGTGCCTGTCTACCCAGATGGATCGCGGACTTCCGTCAGTGTTTTGTGCTGTGAGTGCCTCGCCTTTGTGGTTTCTGCTTGTTTCCCGACATACATGGCAGCGTGCATCACCGCGTTGGTATCATGAGTGTACCGTCAAGCCCTCGTGATCGATCGTCTAGCCGTTTCTTTCTGGCGAATAATCCATCCGCCACTTTGACGTCTTTCCCCATTTCTTTGAGAATTGTTTTTGCTCTTGGGCTTTCTTGCTATCGTCGGTTTCCGTTCATCGCTCTTCGGCATTGTTGCCCATATCGGTCCTGGACTGCATCGGCGACCTGGTTGTGCGCGTAAATTCCATTTTCTTTCTTCCGTTTCATCGGTGAACGTCCTTCCCATTATCTCGTCGTTAGCGTCGCTTTCGCCGACAATAACCCGTTCTCAGTTCGGGCGTTGACTGTTTCAAGGGGTTTGTTGATCGATAATCGTTTTTATGCGGACACAGGCTGGGGCAGACGTGACCTACGGCGGAAATGACTTGGGCAGTATAGACGGTTTCGCGTTTTTCGGAGGGTTCGAGGTTGGCGGAGGCGGTTTAACCAACACATGGAGGAAGCTCCAAACTGGGTAAATATTCGACGGTAGGCGGGCTTGCGTTTTTCGGAGGGAAGTTTTTGTTTAGCCTCGGCCGGAAAAACCAAACATTGGCGGTAACCGGCGGTTTACCACCCAACAGGGCAGTAATTCCAACCTGTCCATCTCCTTTTGACAGCTGCAGGCACCGCGAGTGTGATGTTTATGTGCCTGCCGCTACCTTTGCTGTCTGTGCTGCTTTGGGCTTGCAACGCTGACGCGCTCTTATCCACGGGATTGCCCGAACCAGGCTGCGGCAAAGTACCAGACTCAGTCTCTACAACATTAGTATTCCCCTTCTATATGTAGTGCTGCTCATTGTTCTGCTGGAGCACGTTGGGTGTGGTGTGTGTGCGGCCCATGCGTCCCTGTTCATCCTCCCGCGCACAGAAACCCGAACAACTCCCCTAAGAGACCGTTACGGTCTCTAGAGATCTCACAGAACGGTAATTTGTTTTTGTCTGTCTGGTGCCGTTCACTACGAAGCTCCGAACCACGCACTTTTTTTAAGCCGAACGCCCGAGGCGCGAGGAATCACACCATCGACGGTCCTGCACTACTTTGGACGCCCCCAGCGAGTTTCAGCTTGATTGGTGCCTTCTGCGTGAACGGTTGGCTGTGTCGGTGACCGGCCTTCTCAAGCACGAAACACCAGCATGCAGCAGGTGCTCCCGGCACCAGATTGCTCCGATCTCGATCAATTTGGGCGAAAATACGACTGACTGCCGTCGATCTATGCATACACTGATTGATTGGTAACTGTGTGTAGTTCAAGAACACTCTATAGGAACGCATTTGTGCTTTTCCTAAGCCGCTCCGGTACAACTGGATGTGCACATCTACGACGCGAAATACTCGACGCAGTACCGCCACGTATCTCTGCCCTCTGATAAAGAACCTGTTGAGGCGACTATCTATGTGCCCCGTGCTCGCCGAATGCTACACGCAGCTTCAGTGAAGGAAATCGAGAATATTGGTCGGGTTGACCAGTTCCTGCACCAACGTGCCGGCGATGCCGATCATGGCGAGGCGCCCGTTGTTAAGCTCCTTGGTCTGCATCGTCTCCAAGGCCGTCTGGTCCGTAGGCTTGAGGTTGAGGGGGTCGAACCCGAGGTCTCCCGGGCTGTACTCATCCCTGAGGCCGCCCTCGCCAGTGACGAAGCTTGGCTCAGCGTAAGCCTTGGTGATGGTGTTATATTCGATGAGCGCCAACGCGAGGAGGGAGAACGCCCAGAACTGTGGTGGGGTCGATCGCGGGCGAGCGTGAGTAAGCGTGTAGGACACGGGGCGAGGGCGACGGGGCGAGGGCTACGGGGCGAGGGCGGGGAGATCTCCCCCCAACGCATGGAGGCTTGCCCACACCGGCGAGGGTCTCATCTGCAGTGAATGGCAGACATGGCTCAAATGGGATCGCGAAGAAAGCGTTGACAAAGCAAAGGAGGTACTCTGGAGCACGATGTTGTCTTCTTACGACACGAAAAGAAAGCAATACTACACCATCTATTTTACACGACATTCCTGTACATAGCTCAGTCTTCCTGGTGTCAGTACCACTTAGGAACAACAGCGTTTGGGCATCATCACGGTGCAAGTATTACGATAAAGCAACGACGCGTAAACAACGCAACAAGATGAAATGTTTGTTCTTCGCAACGAAGTGCCGTTCTTACACAACCGTCGCTGGGTGGCGAACTGACGTGCCCTTTCGATATGGGGGTCATCACGAGCGGAAATCCCTGATCGCTTGCTCGTGCCTGCGTGCTTGCATACCATGCACATGTTTGTGACTTCTCGAGTGTCATCTCACAGACCATAACCATGTGCATGCAAGTCTGTGAGCTCAAGCACCGCCAGCGTGACTGCGGTGGAGAAGACAGACGATCTGAGGAACAGCGGTTGCACTGCCAAGTCTCCCTTCTCGCTGATGTGTTTTGAATGGCGAAAGAGGCTGGCTGGGTGGGAACGATTTGGCGCGTTTTGCCATATTGTTTTTCTCATACCTCGGGAAACCGTGCGCTGATCTCCTGGAAGTGGTCCACAGCGGGTCCGATGTAGTCGGGACCCATGAAGAACGGGTGGTACTCCTAAACGAATGCAGAGCCAGCGAGGAGGAGCAAAATGATACACTAGCAGGTGCGAGAGAGCAGGCTCAATCCAAGTGCGGTGCGTACATGATGCTGTATCAGCTCTGATGTACACACCACGACATAAAGAGCAGCTCATGCGGGCGGGGGGGTCCGCTTCATTCGCAAAATGAAGGATATGAACCAAACGCGGGGGTGGCGGGAGGGGTGGGGGTGGGGCAAGAGGTGCGTAATACGAGGGCGACGAATTGAGTTCGTGGTGCACGTCAACTTGATCTGCAGCAAAATCGAGCTGCTTTTCAAAGATGAAAAAAAAGTGGCAGCTCCACCTGTGGACTACAAATAGTTGCGCATTTTGCGCATTCGCCTTTTCATGCAGGCCCCTCACTCTAAGGAGCAACTCGGCAGGCTCATTCTTCTATTTATTCTAAATCAATCGATACTGATCGGGGATGAACGAAAAATAGCCCCTCTTTTTCTCATGTCTCCTATTGTTGCGCATCCAGAACGCATACGAAACGCCTTCCGGAAAAACGTCTGAGTCATTCTTCTGGTTAGAACAAAAGGAAAAAGCGGGAAGGATTAATTTGAGAGAAAACGGAACGGTGGTGTTTGACAACAAACAAAATGAGAAGGCCGCCTTTTCGTCATCAGAGAGCAACGTCGGTTGCATCTCACCTCGGCCACAAGGACGCCAAGGGACGCAAGCATTGCAACACGTCCGTGCTTGATCTCTGCCTCACGCCAGAGTTTGATGTCTCCAACTTCAGCGCCATCGGCCAAGCCGAGGGGGTCGAAGATCTGGTGATACCAGCGATATAGATAAAGAAGTCAGGACAACACGATAAACAAGTCTAGAGAGAGAGAGCGGCGGGGGAGCAGCTGCAGTAACATGCGCTTTGGATCCATACGCAGCGCGAAGACACACTCATCACATGTTGGTGCCAGCACATACCTACCCATGTGACACCTACCCTGTGAAAGCGCAGACAACCGCACATGTGTGCGGTCGAATTGTTGTATAATGCTGGCCTGTACAGATCATTTGCTCAACAACCAAGGGTGCTCGCACACACACAGCGAGAGAGAGCATATCGTGTAGCGATCAAAAGTTCGACTATAGCTACTACGGCAGGATTAGATGCGCGCGTTCTCGATTTATTATTATCTTTCCATCCGAGAAAGGAGCACCGGGGAGGGTGGCGACGTAGTCCGATCCGGCGGTCATCCTGAGGCTGGAAAGGGTGGAGGTTGCGGGCGCGACGGACCACGCAGCCATCGGCGCGACGAAGCCAGAGGCATACATGATGAGGGTGGCAGCTGTGCCGAGGAACGTAACAGTTACTTGAGAGTAGAGCATTGTTGACAGAGGATGGTACAGAGGAGAAATGCTATCTGGTAATAATTGCTCTTCCAATGTCATCTTCAAGAACGGAGCCAGCGCAAAAAAGGCAGAGTTCAGAGCATGTATTGTGCCCGCTCTTTTCGTGCTCCGCCCTTCGAACATATAGCAGTCCAAAAATCCAGGGTAAACTCACCGTGGATGAATGGTGTTATATGAACTACGTGTGGTTGTACTGATTCTCGCGTAGCATATCGTACAGTGATTAACTCCCCCACGTGGGTAACAGCCGGATGCCCGTTGCTCTCTCTGCTCTCTGCCCTTTTCTTGAAAAAGGTTCTTGATTCGTCGATCTCGCCGCATGTTACTCTTCGGGAGCGCTTCGGCGCGCGCGAACCCCGACGAAAAATCACACCTGCACTGCTGTGCTGCCTGTTTGGCATCTTTGGCATCAAGGCATCAAAGGACGACTTCGTCGGGCGTGAAGCGCGGAGCTGACACAACCGGACCCTGTAAGTACCACGTGCGAGCTCGGTGAACTGGCTGGCTACATATTTGCCATCTTCGGCCATCATGGGATCAGATCCCACTCACGTTTCAGCTGATGGCGCGACCGAGTCCGCCGCTCAGAGATACGCCGCGAGACGGGTGTACCTGACTGAGGATGACGAGGGTGCCCTCTTTGGCGGGACTACGCCAGAGCCAATGGGAAGGACTCTGAAACCACCAGTTTTGTTCATGTCCAGGCGCCAAGCCAGAGCTGACTCTGCCTTGCGTGCGGTGAGAATGATGCACTATATGACGCGACACAGCAAAGCGCCGGCGTAATTGTGTGTTGTGAGTTGAAGGCCTTCATTCATTTTCGAGACCCGCACTTTGCGACAAGAGCCAGCGGTATACTACAAGTATGGGGTCGGTGTGGTAAACATGTCACCTTTCTGCTCTGTTGGCACCTTCCCTCGACGAATAGGTTTACTCTCTGTTTCAAAACTGCAACAGAAACCTGGCGTAATGTGTGTAGAGGTACATGTACAACAAGACTACATACGTTGTTTTCTTAACATTACGACCAACCTGACCTGTGTTCAACCCCTCCTGTACCTAACCTCCGAAGGCCGACTTTTTTAATTTCCTTGGTCATAATTTAGCCTGAATTAGGTAGAAGCACAAATTAGAATGAATCATGCCACGCTTTAGAAAATGTAAAGCAGCCACCTGCCTTTGCTGTTCCGTCTCCGTGTAGGAGTTCGAACTTGCGCCGATCTACATGTATTTGCCGATTGGCTTCAGAGCTTTTTCTCTGTTTTGATGAACGTTCACTCAGAGGGCGCGCTAAAGATCACGGTGGTGGAGGTGCTGTGTGAGTCTGACGCCACATGATCATTGCTAGCGGGAGCGGATCGAGTGGTGGTAGACAGGCTCGGTCTCTTCGAAAGGGACTCACTTATGCTCGACAGACATCCCTGGCCAGCGTTTGAGACGCGACCCGACCCGTCGGTGTTAGGCTCAACGCGAAACATTACAGAAATCAACGAGGAGTGAGTGCAGTACTACACCTCTCGATCCCCATACGTCTTTATTAAGGCGACCAATAGAGCAGGCAAGCAAAAATAGCTCTAGCCCCGACAGTCTCAGTCACGTCGGCCTACAGCGTGCGTAGATATAGAACAACCAAATACTTGAGTTTCCAACAATACATTGTTGCCCTATGGTCTACGTTTCCATTAGTCTACCGAACACTTCCATCACACACGCACCACATGCACCCATCTGGTTCCAACCATCCCTCAACCCGTGGAGCGCGGGAAACCTTAGCAGTAGCCCCCTCCCTGGGCGCTTATTACTTTGCAACTCAAGCTGTGCTGCCGTTCCCCGCCAGTGCTTTGCGTTGCTGCAACAGCTGCTTCCTCAACAACTGAATTTCGCAACAACTGCTGTGTCCGAAAATACTCCAGCACAGGGCAAACAAGAGCACCGAGGCTGACCCCCTCAGAGGCGTTCGAGGTACACAGGCAGGGGAGAAAAAGCCATTGGTCAACAGGAGAACGTGAGTATGGTTGTTCTGTCGACGATGTATTTATGAATGCCTCATCTGAACCCAAGTTTCACTGAATCTGGACAGGAAGAGTGCTGGCCCTCCTCTTTGTGTGCTTTCTTCTCATCGGTACTTTCTGTGTACAAGCGTGCAGCATCCAGCCTACTCTAAAATCTCGCGACACTTGAATTCTCGAGGAAGTCGTCAACGATTCCCCGGTAGGTGTGTCTTTGTCGGAGTGGAACCACAGTCTGGAAAATGTTGGTCCTGGTCGACGCCGGTAGAAATTTCCACCTCTGACATCATTTGAACGTGTGATGTGAGTGACAGTAATGTACAACAGGGACTGCACACAGTAACGGTGGCGAGTTGTTGGTGAGTTTGCCCTTCCTGGTAGAGCCATTCTCCATGGCGGTACGCAGATTGCGCTATTTGTAATCGTGAGACAAGGCATTACAAGGCATGTGTGCAGGGAACGCACGCCCGATGCTAGCGTTATCTCAAAGAGAGATAAGCCAAACCAAGGACAAGGTCGCACCATACGTACCTTTGGAAGCAAAGAACGGGTGCCAACGTAGAGCGAGGAAGTCATGGCGTGCTCTTGAACGCCTTGGTTTGGTAGTACCGCTGTCGACTCTCAGGGGTCTCTTTTTCTCCCTGCTGTAATTTTGTCGTGGAAACAAAGACAACACAACAGTAGCATTGGTGCGGAGCAAATGGTTCGATGGCACGACCTCCTGCTTACATATGCGGGCATCCTCGTGATAAATGAGTGCTTTCCGCAGTTCTCGTTGTGCGATTGTCTGGCATGCAGAGACCAATCTGGAGAAACGCGCAAATTCTGGCCGAGTTAGCACCAAGAGACGCGTGTTGACGATGAATAACATCGAGTACAGGAAATGGTCGGCACGGTAGCGTGCGCTCTGCCCATTGGCAAGTACGTCGCCAACCAATCAAAACATCTCTTGCCATTGTCGGCCAAAGCCTATTACATGGTCGATCTTGGTGTGTGTGTGTTTTCGTCCGGAGTGTTGTTGCGCGATGAAGACTTGCCAAACGAGCGGCGATCAATGTTGCGGCAAGCACATCCACCTATATGAACTTGAGCCCTGCCACGCACTGCCTTACACTCACGCACGCACCTTTAGAACGCCCTTCGCAGCACACACCGACCACACCAAACCAAAGCACCGTTTTCAAACGAACTCCCGCTCGCGCGTCGAAAACAGAGAGGCCGCGGCAAGAGCCAACAAGCGCAAATCCGAAAACAAGCGAGAGGGTATGCGCAAGGCGGAGCTTTCTCCCAAAGGCGACCCGGCCAACTGGCGAAGGGTCAAGGAGGCCGGCGTGTGGTTTTGGATCAACGATGTCACCGGGGTGGCCACTGACGAATGTCCACACGAGTCTCTTCGGCCGCCGAGGGCTGCAAGGAAGCGAAGCATGCCGCTGGAGGGGTCGATAGCCGGCGACGGTTCCGAGACCCTTCCAGAGTGTCTTGACATCGACTTTGACGGGCAGGAGGAGGGCACGGGGGCGCTCGTCTACGACAGCTCGGAGTTCCAGCAGGCCATGCGACTGTTGGACGGCGGGCTGCCCTCTCAGGCTGCTGCTTGCCGCGCAAAATGACGCTCGGAAGAATAGCACTGTGACTTGTTCCTTGAGTGATTCTAGTCTTTTCATGTGAGCAAGATATCGTGGTTGTTTTCTCGCGTTCGTATCTTTGTTTGTGTGAGCGGGTATATGTATCGATGTGTGTACTTCGAATTTTGTATATATGTATGTTTACACTGAATCTTGGAGACCACGAAATTGGCGAGCTCGTCTGGTACAAGTGGTGCTGTGTTAAGATTGGTGGTGCGCAAGCCACGCCCGGCCTCAGACAAATGTACCGCATTGATGGACAAACGGCTGCTACTTGCTGGTGCGCAGTTGTCTCCTTTCTTTCTTGCCAGCGGCTTGTTGAAGGGGACATGGGAACGTTTAACTTGTGATCTTGATGCCCATCTTCATGAATGGGTGTGCCGTCGCGCACCGGCCCGAGGCATTGCTGATGTGCATGGATCCCAGCAACAATTTTTTTGTTTTGTGCTCATCAGAGCGGAAGAACAGAAGATGGGTATGCCCGGCTCTGCCTGACGCAATACAGCATCAACGGCATGAACGATGATTAATACCCCTGGTTGTTTAGCTCTGGCTTTAGCATTTCATTATGCTCGTTTCGAAAGAAGGTTCTGGGTGTGCTGATTTATGGTACATTGTTGTATCTCGAAGCTAACATGCTCCAGGGGCGTATACTTCTATGTAGCCAATTGCTTACTGGTCGCGTGTCTTTTCTCTGTGCAGTTTTTGGAACACGTGTATTCACTCACCTCTGCGCCTTCCCGCAGAGGCTAGAGGTCAAGTATGGGGATTTTGTTCATCCAAGGACCGAACGATGATGGTGGCAGAATCCCTCTTTCTTGTATAGTGTGCATGTACATATGTACTCCCCAAACCTAAAAACAATTAATTAAATCAATCACCCCCATATATCGTCTCCCCCAAACCAAAAACATTCCCCAAACCAAAAACAATTAATTAATTAAACAAACCCCATATAAATATAATGTTCTTGCCTCCCATGGGTTATCCTAGTCTCCTTGTTGCTTGTTGATCGAGCGAAAAAGGATTCTGCCACCGTCATCGTTCGGTCCTGGGGGCTAACTTTTGTCCCCATATGTGACCTCAAGCCTCTGCGCCTTCCCGAATATATATCGTTTTAGTGCACCTCCGTGCATTGTCGCAGAGGCTAGAGGTCAAATATGGGGCCTATGTTAGCCCAGGACCGAATGATTATGACAGAAACCCTTTGCTGCTGTTGATTACCACCCATCACCACCTCAAGAATTAGAATCAAATTAACAGCAACAAGAAGACGAAGCACACTACACAAAGAGACTTAAACATACCGGTATTAAACTTAACACACATGTGTGCGCTCTCTCCGAGGCCCCCCGCAATTGGACCCCCAGCAGCACATAGTCTACCTCCCCCCCCCCACATACAGCAGATACATACTTATTTCCCAGATTGGATGCCGTTCGCAAGAAAGTACCACAAAGTGCCACAAACAACATGCAGCCGTTGCGTGTGGATCAGATCGGTGTTGCTTCCGCCTTGCTCTCTTGCGAGGGACGACGCCATGTGTGAAGGTCTACCAATTCTGGTAAAAGTCGATCAACGGATACCCTGCGAATCGGGTTTAAAGCAGTAGTCTACATGGAGCGCTTGTTTGTGCAACTCCTACAATAATGTATCCCACAGCAGCAGCAGCAGCAGCAGCAGCAGCAGTTGCTCCACTGTGCAGAACTACAAAAAAATACTTGTGTGAGTCATTGCCCATGATTTTGAACTCACCCACCCACCATCCAGCCACACCACACACCAGCTTGTACCCTGGGTAGGTAGTCTGCGACCGATCACGGAAGGAAGGTGTCCCGGCTTCATCTAATAGATTATGTTCTCATGCCCATATATATCCCTCACAGCATGTCAATTAATTTAGACAAACCGGTTTGTGACCGGTCTCCCACTTCATCATCTCCACTCCTCTGGTGCCAGTGCGTTGTTTCTGAGTTACGCACGCGTTCTTACTGCTGAAGGACAGCAATCGTGTACAGGTATCTGCATGTGGCGCTCGCCCGCGCCCTACCCCCCCCCAGTCCCCCGCAAACGCTAATTGTTTTTCTAAGGGGGGGTTCCTACCAAAATCTAAAATTTCCCAAACCACGGCGCCCCAAGCCACCGCCAGACAGACCGGTGGTGACCCACCCCACTGCCCAGCACTCACAATTCATCCATCATCCCCAGCGCACTCAATTTTTTCCAACACTTCTCACACACTAGCAAAGATGGTCGCCACCCAGCTGTTCCTCGGCTCTGCCGCCACCCTCATCGCCTCTTCGACTGCCTTCGTCGCACCGATGGCCGTGCGATCCGCCGCACCCGCTTCCTCTTCTTCGGCCCTCAAGATGAGCGCTGGATCCGACTACGTCGCAACCCTGCCCGGAGCTCCCTTCGGCGATGGAAAGGTGAGTGCATTGAGCAGCAACGCAATGCTACCACCGTAGCTGCTGTTGCGTGGCCACGTGGTGCCATCGCTATGAGACCAGCGATGTAGAGCTGTGTTGCGTCGACCGCAGGCGAGAAAAGAGTGTCCGCTCGCATGGATGTTCTCTGACAGAGCAAAACCAACACACGTCGCACACGTAAGCAGCGATCAATTCGAGATCCGCCTGCCGTATCGGGACATGCGTACGCACTTGCGGTCTTACCTCGCCACGTGGTGGTGCAGCATATGGCGTGCTGCCACACAGACTCTTGGTGCGCCCTTCTACGCTACTGCCTCGAATCTAACTCGTGCCCCCCCGTTTGTTCCACGACGGCCTACCGTTCATCGAACCGCCCGCCACGCCAGATCTTCGACCCCCTCAACCTCTCGGACGGGGCTGACCCCGCCGACATCAAGAAGTGGCGCGAGGCCGAGATCAAGCACGGACGTGTGGCCATGCTCGCGTCCCTCGGTGTCCTCGTCGCGGAGGTGAGGCTCTGCTCCGCACACGTGTGCAGTAGCAGCTCGTCAAGCAGCGTGCTCCGCATGTGGGGTGTTGCTCCTTTTCTTCTCGAAGCAGCCTCGATTTTCATATTGCTCATGTTTTTCGGTCCCTCGGGCTAACCATCTCTGTCTCCCGTCTCGCTCCCTTTGCTTTTTGCCCTTGCACACTCCAGCAATACCACCCTCTCTTCATGGGCCCCGACTACATCGGCCCCGCCGTGGACCACTTCCAGGAGATCAGCGCGCAGTACCCCGAGGTGAGTGCGCTCAAACACAGAACTCTCCGCGATGGAACGATCTTCACCCACCCACTGCTGGCGAAACGAAACTTTTTTTTTTCGTTCTGAGTCATTTTCCGTTAACCTTTTCTGTGAAATCTATCTGGGGGTGCAATCTTCCGCTGGAGTTGCCATTGCTCTACTCTCACGTCGATGAGCGCTACATGGACGAATAGAAGACGTTCTTCCGCCAGCGTCGTGAGAATCTGAGCGAGCGAGCAGTTTTTTTGTGTGCGGTGGTGTACAGGTCAAACGGGTGCATACGCGAGTGCGTCACAGAGGTCAGATGATGACGTCGGTTTGCGTGTGTGGGCGTCGCGTCGACGTGTCAGTAGATTGGAAGACCTAAATGACTCAAGTGTAGCCCAAGTGAAGCGCGTCTGGTTGACAGGTAGTAGGGAGGGATGATGTGGCAGGTCTACTGCCGGTAGAGAGTGCACAGAAGCAGCGGCAGTGGTGCCGGCCCGCTCATAGTAACTACTGCTGCAAGAGAGAGACTCGTCTTCATTTAGTCTTGCCATGGTTGGTACAAGATACTTGGTAGAAAGAAGCATCGAAAGTCGAGGCTCAGGTTTTTGTTTTTGGAAAAGGAAAGGGAAACTGTAGGGCTAACTCACTCAGTCGCCGCCAACACACTGCTGTTAGCGCATTGCACATATCCTACTCGGCCGGTAGAAATGACGAGTCCTCCATAGTTTTGAGACATTTAATCATAAATTTTGCAAAAAATATTACATCTACTTGTAGATAGAATGTACATACGCGCGCGACCCCGCTTGAAGGCATCGTGAAAAGCCCGACTACTATTACTATGTATGTCATGAGCGTTATCAATAGCCTATAGAGCGTGGTCGCGATGTGTTCCTCCTACTGCACGAGGACCACCGGAGCGAAAACATGCGCGCTATTGAGATGCGCAATAACCTCCCTACTTTTGTGGTTACACGCAGTTTTTTTCTTGTCATCACATCTATCTATCTACGGTATATGCATGCATACTTTGGTGAGAAAGAAAAGAGGCCCACCCGAACGTCTTCGCCAAACCAAAAAAAATAGTAATCACCGCGGACAGCCCTGCCTGGTTTGTCGTTTCTTCATACGTTGTGTTGAAAATAGCGAACAGATATTGATTGTTGCGGTCAAAAGGTTTTCTACGATGATGATGATGGATCATGAGATGAGATGGTGCTCGGACAAAGCGTACGAACACTATTAGCTCTGGTTTGGTCGAGTCTCGTGGGTGTACGATGTATTGTGACCCTATCCTGCAGAACTATCCTGTACGCTACATGGTGGTATGGAAGGAAGCAGCATCTTGGTCGTTTCGGGTATAGCCCCTTTCCTGTCACAAATGGGAACGAATGTGTTCCTCGAACCTGATGTTCCTCATCATTCATACCAATGTATTTATTTCCTCCTCGCTCGAGGTACAAACGAACCTTACTGATCTTCTTCTATTTAACATGTTGATGTATGCGGACTGCCGAACTAGTCATCATATCATCTGTATCCTCACATCGCCGATGCACCCCTGACGCTCGCTTCGCCACAGTTCTGGGTGTTCTCCCTCCTGGGCATGGCCTTCATCGAGTACAACACCATCATGACCGCCTTCGAGACCCCCAGCGCTGTGACCGGCGAGGGCGGCCTGAAGGAGGACTACGTCCCGGGAGACCTCGGCTTTGACCCCCTCAACCTCAAGCCCGAGGACGAGGCGGCTCTGGACGTGATGAAGACCAAGGAGCTCAACAACGGCCGCCTGGCCATGATCGGCATCGCCGGCATGCTGGTCCAGGAGCTGATTAACCCGGCCGACATCCTCGGCTAAAAGGCGTTATATTCTACCGTTAATTTAGATCTCTGACTGTGCTTTAGTTTCATAATGTTGAAAAGGGACTTATCATTTGTGTGCAGGCCTCCGGTGATCGCGACATCCATTGGTGATTGAAATCGTGTCCAACTTGCAGAGTTGAAAAATCTACAGTGAGGTTCCTGTGGAGAGTGCAGGTTGGTGTTGTAAATTTTGCCTACACTGGAGTGTTAACAATAGCGAGGCCGTGGCTGATGTGTCCTGTTCTTTTGTTTCTCGTGTCGTGTGGTTTCTTTTTTTCGTTTTTACAATTTGTTCGTGGCGATCGTTCTCGGTCGCGCATTGCACACAAGTATTTGTAGTGTGGTCTTCATAAAAAAATTGTTGCGAACTGAAGGGGAAGTCGTCTGGACGACGACTGTTTCGCCGTTGGCAGTTGGTTGCGCAAATCGATTTTTTTTCAATTTTGTACTCGAAAATTATTCATCTGCACATTTTTGTGGCGCATTTCCCGTGCGGCGTGTCGGGCGAGTCCGAAAAGGCAAACCCCTAGCCACCCCTGTCAAGGCAAGGGTCGGGCGAGCGCGCCCAAAAACCATGGGCCACAACATATGGGCGGTGACTGCGGGTTCGAAAGTCGAGAACCGACCCCAAGCCAATCTGGTAGGATCACACACCTGCAAGATAGAGCCGAAATGACGTCGGTTCGTTTCTGAAGAACACCTCCGTTGAGCCGGTCACCTCCATACAGCTGCTACACAACCCCCCACCCGCGGCGAGAAACACAAACATTCCGGAGAAGGTCGCAAACGTGCCTGCAAGCCTTGGTTTGTCCTTTTTGGAGGTGGACACCCCCCCCTTCCTACAGCACCCGAGGTGTCAAGGTACCATTTCCCCGCCGAGCAACACTGAAAAAAAAAATCGTGAACGAACGCGCCAAGACAAGCATGGAAGTAGTCGACTATTTGCCACCGCCACCTGCTACCCTCGTGTTACACAAACGGCAACACGAAACACAGGGGAGCAAAATGCCCCGACCAACCCATCAACGAAAACAAGCGTTTCTAGTCCTTACATTTACTCTTTTGTACAAACAGGATACACACACGAGACCTGTTACGTACGTGCCACGACACCCACAACGAACACCAGCCACAACGCACGCCTACAGAAAAACAAACAAGCCGGAATAATTGGTCGATATCGTTACAAAAGCAATACGGAGCACTCAGTCGGCAAACTACAGGTAGGTAGATTATCGCCCGCGCTTAAGAACATGGCATCAGTCACGAACTTCCATGCTCAGCAACTTGATCACCACATACTTGAATATTGTGAGCCCGGTTAAGAACCGACTGGAAACCTATCTAGCGGCTGTTTGTGGTCCAGACGAGGGCGAACTGAGAAGAACCCCCTGGCCAAAACTAGAGGTAGGTTCGCAAGTGGGGACGCTACAATATCTGCACGTATGTATGTAACTGTCTAGACCGCATGCCGCGAACGCATCGTGAGTCAACAAACTCTTGTCCTCCGGCTTACTCGCCGAAAAGATAGACTTTCTCTTTCTATCGACGGCGTGCTTTGTTCTCCGCCTTACAACCCTTGCTCTCTTCCTCTGTAACCACCACCACAAAAAAACAAACACATGGCACGGAGATACATATGTACATGCGTGTCACGCTACGGTACAGTACGACGATACTTTCGTTGTTGCGCACGACCGACGCCCACTCGATAGAAACGCACCACACAAAAGAGCGCCATCATTCGTGTACCGTACACCCACACACACGATTGCCCCACCGTACACCTTCCTCAGCCCGATGCACACGTACGTACACATACCCCCAGCAGCGCAGTCACGTTGTTGTCAAAATTAAGACCAAGTCAGTCAGGGCAAACGCCAATGAACGAATGCACTGGTGGCCAGAGGGTCAGGTTGGGCACGAACTACAACCTGGGGGGGGGAGGTTGGGAGGCAGAGTTCGACTTTGAACGCTTTTTTTCTTCAGGCTTGCAGCCCGCCGTGTTGATTGCAGTAACACCACTATCCAAGATGCGGGATACCTTGCACGCTTTTGGGCTGCAGCCTCCCTACAACCTTCCCCCCGAGGTTGTAGTTGGTGCCCCAACCTACGCACAACCTGCCTCTGGCCACCCGTGTGCCGATCGCAGCCAGTGGTCCGGCGCACGCCACCCCCCCCCCCCCCTCCTCGCCACCGCCGCCAAAACGCCAAACTCAACTTTTAACGCCCAGGGAGACCGTTACGAAGAACGCGACAGGAAGCCGTCGCCGCCTCCACCGCTCGCTGTGGCGCAAACAACAGCAGTAACACTAAATAGCGGAGCTATGCATGAGGCATACTCGCCGGCAACGAAGAGCTAGCGGTGGAATAATCCAAGCGGAACTCCCCGATAACGCCAACAGTGGTAACGGCGATATGGGGGTGAGGGGGGTGGGCATATCGCTCGACTACTGCTGCCGCTAGACTTTTTCGTAGAATTTCTACTGGCCGTGCCGAGCCGCGTGCGAAAAGCTCCCCCCGCCCCCGCCCGCGTAGCCTGCTTGGCGGGGAGGAGGCACGGGAGGCCTCGCCCTAGGCTGGCAAGCGTTGATTCTGTTGTTGGCCATGTATTCCACCACCTGCTGCGGTATCTCGGCGAGTACCTTTTTCGTCGTCGGAGCACGGGCGTACATGCAAAGAGAGAGCGAGGAGGTAAATATTCCGTCCAGACCACCTGTGTTACGTCAACAATTGCATCACGGAATACATACGTACGCCGTCGACGGTTGCTTCAGAACGGCAGCGTGCGCGGGTATATTCGAAAAAGGACGTGCAGCATGGTAGTTGTTGAGGGACGAAGGTCATCATCGACCGTCACTGGCCTTAATTGTCGTGCACCATACAGGCGATCGACTCACCACTTATTGCTCCACGAGACACTCCGCAAACAAGCACAAGCGCAACTTCGTAAATGAATACATCATGCCACACAGACAACGGACTCCTCGCCTTGATCAACCTGCGCAACAACCAAGAACATGATATCAACACACATCAATAGAAAAAAAATAAAATATTTACTGGTGAACTTCTGTTACCCTTCCAAGACAACAGGGTTGTTCACTGAGTAAACCTTGGTTTCTCGTGTAAAGCATGTAGCGTCCGTACAAAAAAAATGGGGGAAAAAAAGGACGGCAAGAGGAATCGAACCGGCGTTTTCGCGTTCGAAAAAATACCGTCTCCGTCGGTCAGGAAAGGAGTTTCGTGGCAAAAATAGCAAAAATTAGCTCAGTATCTAAACAGAGTGGCCCAGAGGGTGATAGTTGATCGGTCCGATTCCTCGGTCCTTTTCCCTCACATTTCATTTTTTTCCCGACGCTACATTCTTCAAACCGTGAAAAACCGTGCTACTCCGTGAGTTACTCTGCAAGACAACGTTGCCGACCAACTAAAGCACACAACAAAAAACGTCAAACAGCACTGCACCTTAGCAGCGCTCCCTCACCTCGCGCGCCAGGGCATGGAACCCCAAGTTGCTGAATTCTCTCATGGGCACAAACTGCACGATGTCTCTCGATGCCTTCCTGCCCTGGGCGTTCGCGATACGAATATCGTCGCCGTCAAGCTGCTCCATCAGAGAAAAGTCGGCCCTGCCTACGCCGACTCTGTAGCATCGACAAATACGGGCATGGTGTTCAAAAGCAGCCAAGTCAGCAATCAATTCGTTGAGAACGGCTGTGGAGCAGGTTATCACTCGCGCGGCAGCAAACGGCAATCGCCATTTTTCAAGCTGCTGCATCAAAGTAAAGTCGGCTCTGCCTACGCAGACTCTGTAGCATCGATAAATTCGCTACGAATGCCTGATCGCTCGCGCGGCAGCACGGTTCAATCGCCGTTGTATATATATATATGTTTTTTTCAATCCCAGGCTCACAGGCCAACCTACGCTATTTATTACCAACAGCGGTATCGTCGAGATGACACTGGCCATGCTCTGGTGGGCAAGACTATGACTATGACGATGACGATGACGACGCTCGAGGGTAGAACAACACCCACCCGCAGAAGGAATCGCTCCGAGCGATATTTACCGAATAATGCTGCTGCACAAACGTCGCAGCAAAAGATACTGCAGACGGCAGTAAGATTTTGTTTTTGCACGGTAAACACTATTTAGTGCATCAATATAGCATGCCTACCGCATCACTACAGCAGTGCATCACAACACCAAGAGATGAACGGCGTGGGGCGTGTTAAAACACCCGCGCTACGGCTGTTGACACCATCCGTCAGCACACCAACACACACGCACAACTCGTCGTATACAAAACTTCCACCACAGGTTGTAGACTCTTATTGACTTACATGATGACGCTGAAGGGCAAATCAGCGGCGGCGACGAGGGCGTCCATGGTGTTGCCCATGTCATTGATCACGCCGTCAGTGACGATCATGAGCACGTGGTACTTCTGATTTTCCGGGTCAAGAGTGCGCTCCGAGGCTGCCACTGACGCCACCTGCTTCGCGACAAAGCAAGACGTTGCGCGTGTTCAGCGTTGCGTGATAAGTACGTTGATTTGCTCGAGAGAAAGGGAGAGGCAGAGAGAGGGAGAGGCAGAGACAGAGAGAGAGAGAGAGAGATAGACACCGAGAGAGACAGAGAGAGACAGAGAGAGAGGGTGGGAGGGAGGCAGAACAAGAGATATATTGAGAGGTGTTCAAATCGTCCGCTGTGTCTTCTTCGTCTGATCGCCGTGGTCTCGCTGTTGCCAGTATGCAATCGACAAGGTGGACAACGTGTTGTTCGCTTTGCAAAGACTGTGCTGATTTCGATGGTCAGCCAGCAAGCGCGCTCGATGCTACTGACATCGTCTCTATACTACACTGACTGCACTACACCACACACTACAATACACTAGACTCACTTGGTTGATGAGCGGAGCGAATAGTGTCGGCCCAGAGAGCTGCACCCATTTCAAGCTTTCCCTGCTCGACAAAAGAAAAAAAACACACACGAGAGGACAAGCGATCAAGCACGGAACCAAACAAAACCCGTAGGTCAAAATCCGAATTTCTTCTTGGTGGGGTGGGGTGGGGGGGCTCTTGTCTTGATGGCCAGAACAACTTGACTGTTGAACACGCACTCCTTCTCAGACGGAGCATTCTTGCTGCTGCTGCTGTATCACAGACGCCTCGAGCGCTCGGACCCTACATGATACAATGCTGTCTTCCTGCTCCGGGTTGTAGGTCAAGATTGAGGTGTGATCAAGCGGAGCAGAAGCGCTTCCAAGGCGGATGAATCGGGCGCGATGGAGTGTAGACTGCAGCAGACTAAAGGACTACAAAAGGTTGCGTACCGCGGGTGTCGGGCTTGCACGCCGTAACGACAGCCAACAGGCAGGCAGCCCCCGCTGGGACAACGCTGATGGATCTGGCAACTAGGTGCATCTCTCACTTGGTTGAAAGAGCGTCGATCCCAACTCCAAACACCCACACCAAATCAGGAGAAAAATCACACACACGCACATACACACACACATCTCCCCGAGGGTGATTCACACACAGCGATATCAACATGACAGCTGGCGCAAGTTCAGCCCCTGCCATGCGACGTATTCCAAGAAAGCGCGGAACACACGCCGCCAGCCTTAAAGGGCGACGGTCGATCTCGTGACCCGGCGGTAGACGCTCGAAACCCTTCTTGTAATAATTTTCTTAAGTAAGTGTGACCCACACGTGATACGATGCCTTTGCATGGAGTGCACCGAACTGACCGCAGCCTAAGAACAACCCAAGTGACATAAAAAAATTAATTACCAGCATCAACATACAATATACCTGTAGACGTCTAGGATGGACTCGACGCCGTGGACCTCTGGGTCATCCTCCCTCCCGTTCACCGCGAAGCAATGAATCGCCGGGGCCCCAGGGATAGGGCATCCGCCGAACCCCAGCACCGGAAAACGCTTGTCCGAATCGTAGTGCTCAAGGATCTTGCCCACGCTGGAGATAGACTGGGCGTACTGTGGGACATGTGAAGAGGGGGGTTCGACAAGGAAGGGAGGCATGGTGTTCATAATATTGAGCTGCGTCGACGGCGTCTTGCGAGCACACAGTTCCATGAGCTGCGCCAAACTTGGCTACGCACTTGCGGCAATGACCAAGGTCACACTTCAGCAGCACTTCAGCAGGCATCAGCGCTTACCACGATGGCATGTAGTCTATCTGAAAACTATCGCGGTGCTGTAGGTCCAGGCTAGTTGAGGCGCTGTTTTCTTGTGGACACTCGACCGTTGCGGACGGCAGCCAATGGTCACACCGTATACTTTATATACACGTTTGCACAGTCACGCAATACCGCTCGGCTATGAAACGACATCACACGAGTTCATCATCACACAACGCGAGTGCTATCCTACACCACACAAGACCGTCCCACATTGGCAAACAACACAACAACACCACATAACACGGTAATTCCCACTTCCACAATGATGCGCAATCACCAACACAGCACCAAGTGCGAGTCATCGCACACCCCCAACTGGACCGACCCTCATCCATATTAGCTCGATTTGCACCACGCCCAAGAGGGTGCCAAAGCCCGACAGCGGTAGCATGGGAGACATCCCGTCCAGCGATCTCCTCACACACACATGCCGGTCGGCTCTCCTGCTGTACCATCTTGATCGAGGACCAATCGAGCTTTGCAAGTCAGTCTAGGGTGCGTGCGATGACTTGCGCTTCCGCGGATAAGAACTCTGGCGACCAAGATCAGGCCCACCTGGTTGAGTGTCCTGCCGGTGGAGTCGTGGTAGTGGAGAGAGTCGGCCACGTTGGGGTCCCCGTTGGAGGCAGTGTAGTCGATCCCGACCGTGAATTGCATTTCCAAGCCACCCGCGAGGAAATCGAAGAAGCTGACAGTCCCGCCAAGTGCAACAGGACGCCAAGGAGTCCCAACATGGGACGGCAGAAAAGGAACGGCAGAGGAGGGAAGGGATAGGGAGAGGGGGAGGGAGAGAAAGGGAGAGAGAGAGAGAGAGATAAAATGAAAACGAGTAAGAACGGGAGTGCAAAATAGACGTCTTAGCGTGTTTTCGAAGGATGTTAAGGTGCGGGGTGTGAAATGCAACGATATTGCCGCATGCCCCCATCGACCATGAAAAAACGATGGCAACAGTTTTGCCCACAACAGCAACACGAGCAAAAAAGTTCCTCTATGTTTCTTATCGTCTGCTGCTAGAAGCTCATCAACCATTTCATTTTGACGCGCTCTGTTGTCTGAAGGTGGCTCGTGTCACAAGTTGCCATCGTACACTGGAGCCGTAGAGACCACAACATCAAGACAAAGAACAACACCCAGTTACATAAAGCGATAAGAAATTCTATGGAGAGAAAAATCCAATATGCCCTAACTAGAGATTTAGATTGTACATCTCGTCGTACTTTGATTTTCGTAGTGCGCACCTTTTTCTGGATGGTTGGCCTGTGGCCACGAAAGGCGTTCGCGTTTAGTTTGACTGGTACGTGTGTTAAAAGGGTACCGTGCAGAGACCGGGACGGTTGTTGACGTCAACAAACAAAAAATATCGAAACCACACCAAGTTTCCATTACAATATCACCGTGTCTTCTCAGAAAACGCTAGACTAACATGATAGCTCGACACGCAGACCATGAGCTACTGCAATACCTGGGCTGGGGAACGAGCTTGCAGCTCTCGATGACGAGCTGCCCGGTTCCCGAGGAAATATTGAGGACGCCGCCTGGCTCGCCTGCCCTAGACACCATCGTGTCCACGCTTAGCTCGCACGAACCCAGGGAAACGTGCGAGCCGGACCTAAGGGGATACAGCAGAATCAAGAGGTACCGTAGAAGCAGGGCGGATGCCATGAAAGGTGGGACTCTGCAGGCGGGCTTTGGTAGGGAGGTGCTTTCAAAACCTCTCATGCTGCAATGGCTTCTGTCCATAGACCGACGCTTCGTGGCGACGAAAGCTGCGGACCGTCGGATGACGAGTGGATCCAGCATATTTAGATTGGTGTTTTGAGGTCGCCACAAAATTTAGCATGGAGGTCATTGGCCAATCATCCCATTTGACACAGAGGATGAAGGAAGGGGTGTGGATGTGCGATTGGGGGGGGGGGGGAGTGCATGCCTGCGAAGGAAATCAAGAACAAAATTGCGGATACTCCAGGAGTTGCCGCCGCGCCGTCGACAGCAGTAGCAGGCCGTTCACGGACGAACCCTTAACATCAAACTCGCGCCTGTGGTATCCATCCCAAAGAACCCAATCGACGTAGCAGTACACGTTCGAAGACAACCAAGGCAAAGGGAGGGAAACTCGACTCACTTTCTGTAACCGAAGAATTCGACCACGAGGGGTCGATGGGGGTCCCCGTTTGCGAGAACGGGGAGACCCACCTTGCTCTGCGACCATAGCACCGAGCCGCCGGAGACCTGACCATATTCCAAACACCCATGGGGACGGCAAAGGCAAAGGGACTATGGTTTCCTCTCGTTAGGATGGTACGGTTCTTACTCTGAAACAACGCGGTACGTTCTATACCCGCTCAAGCTGTTGTAGAGGTATGCTTGTTCACATGCTGCAGTGCGCGACTAGCGAGTAGGCGAGGATCGGAAGAACCGGTAGGTGGAAAGGGGAAAGTCACCAGCTAGTCGACCGACCTCTCCCTATAATCTTTCTTGGGGTATCGTACCTTTTTAGGGAATACCCGGTTTGGGGGATATAACCGTCTTGGGGTATACCATTTTCGTGTGCTTTCATGAATGGGCTATGTCCAGGTGCTCAACCGGTAGCGGTGCGCGAAGAAAAGCGGAGCGTCCTTGCGTAACGAGAAATTGATACGTGCGTGCCGCGGCAGAAACGCTCACCCACTCTAGCTTCGCAGGCGAGACACAACACTAGCGTATATCTCCACAAACACCAAAAGTGCTTCGCAAGGAAGGAGTCAGAAATACTTTCCTCGAGGTATCACAGCAACAGAAACAGCGGGAACAACAACGCCATCAACAAGCAACGGAGGTTCTAACCTTTGCCACTTCCGACTTGTAGCAGGGTATCGGTGCCCCAGCTTCCGCCGTGCGGCTGATCCGAAAGAACACACTGCAAGGAGTAACATTCGCAGGCATGCGTCAGGCAGGAAACGACGTCACAACGGCGATAGAAAGAGAGGCAGAAAGAAAGAGCTAGAAAGAACGGGAATGACTTGAGGAAAGGACGCGACACAGAACAAGGTCACGCTGTGGTCAAGCTTGCTGGCCTGGAACTGGCAGGACGGCGGTGTACATTCACCGCAGAACAGTGGTGACGTCACCTTAAAATGTTTGAAAACAACAAGACGCGCACGAATAGCAGCAGTCGTACACAAAGCGTCAACAAGAGGCAGAGGGAGACATGACCACCGCAGAAGTGCTCAATATCAACGGTGTCACATCGTCTTGATTTCGTACTTAATCCTACAGGCTGAAGCGTTCTCTCAAGTCTACTCCACGGCCCCTCTTGCGGAGAAGTACTTTCCGTCCCGCTATGTCTTTCACTTGGATAGCCGGCTAGGGCGGTCGATGCTGACTAATTGAACCATATACACACACGCAGACAGACAGGCGCACACCTGACGGGACCCCAGGTCTCAGAAGCGTTTCTTTACATTGGTCAGCCGGTTAGCGAGGTTGATGCTAACAACAAAGACACACACACTTCACAAACACAAGACACTGCTGTCGTCCAACTCCTGCCCCCCCCTCTCGGTAGAACCATTCGATGAGAAATTGTTCCGTGTTTTTCATCCCGCTACAAGACTGACTGACTGACTTATGTTCACTGGTCAGCCGGCTAGCGCGGTCGGTGCTAAGTAAGAAAAGCAAAAACACACACACCTCTTATTCCCTCTGGGACAAGCCCTCATCCCCAGGTCGAACACGACCAGGTCGCTCGAGTTCTTCGCCTGCTCGGCCCTGATGGTTATCGAAGCCTTCTGATGAGGCAGGTGCGGGCTGCGCAGCGGCTCGACGCTCATCTGCCCATGAGCCCCCATGATTGTCGCCAGGGCACACTCCGCCGTTCCCTGACTAGTCTGCCACACCGCAGGACGGACACCGTGTGACGGTACGGAACGGTCAGCGCACGGGTCGCGAGGAGGGGTTTCCATCGAAGCGTTTCCATGGGACGGAACAGAAGCGTTTGGCGGGTTCACGTATGCGTTTCGGCTTCACTCCAATACATGTTTATACAATCCTGACTTCTTTTCTTGTATCTCGGGTCGTTGCGCTAGGCTTCGAACTCTGCGGTTTCGTTTCCGCTTCCTTCCTTTCAGTGCTGCCTGAGAGCCGTATCAACAAGCCCGGGACATCCCGCATACTCGTGGGACACCCCGAATAATTCCTCTCAGGCTTGGCGAGCAACTCGGCCGCCTAATCCACCTTGCGGGGGTGACGCCGACAGCAGCCCTACATAGTACACAAATGGCTCATCTTGTCCCACACGGAACACGAGTCTCAACTCCAACTTTTGTTGTCCTCGAAGCCTCTCGTTTGCTATCGGCAAGGAAAAGCGCAGCCCAGCCCTTACCCAAGGCAACTGACTCAGCCGGGCCCAACGTGTACTGCACCTACCTGCATCCTGACGTCCAACCTGCTGGCGTCCGAAGTGGTAAACGAGCCCTCGACGTCATAGACGTCAAAGCGGAGCATCTGTACCTCCTCGAACCGGAACGTCTGCAGCGGAGAAGGCGCACAAACCGCAGGGGGGGGGAGGGTGCTATTATACAGGTGCATACGTCAGACGTCAGTCCAAGTGTAGCTAGCCTCTGGACACGTCCTCGGAGAGGGAGGTAGAACAAAGAAGGGTCACGCATGAACAGCACAACGGGGGGAGGAAAGGAACGGGTCGGGCAGTCGAAGATATTGACGCAATTGACGGAAGACATGGATGGAAGGCATTGACGGAAGACATCGACGGAAGACATTGACGGAAGACATTGCCGGACTACATTGCCGGATTACATTGACGGAAATCGTTGGCCACCGAAACTTTATCGGGTGCCCCCATTTCCACCGAGGGGAATCGTCGCACGGGACGTACCTCCTCAGTCCTGTGACCATTTGGCTGCTCACACAGAATCTACAGAAAAAAGAGGCACTACCCAAAACTGAGCGATCCACCTCTCATCGATTCAATTTTTTTTCTCAACGTGTATCTGCAACCTTTTGCATGGAGAGGCAGGTGGAGAGGAGAAGGGAAAAAATCTGCCCTTAGTTTGGGTACCCCTCCTCCCCCAACCCCTTCAACGGAACCACAAGCACTGAAGCCTGTTCATGTTGGCAACCTGCATGTCTTCCAGATATGATATACCTGTACTCTCGTGTCCAACAACGGTGGCACTCAGGGGATTCGGTAGAATCAAAAGAACGCGAACGAGAAACAAGGAAGTAGTACATGCTTGCATGCATAAAGAAAAGGAACAAACTAGAAAGTTCTCGCGATTAAACAAGATGCGCACAGACGTGACTCAAGCAAATGTTCTACGCTAAGGTGCAGAGAGTAAAAGTCGTCGTGTTAGTAGACACACAGCAGTATCTTCTCACCGCAGGGACGAGGGTGACGAATCTCGGGGAAAGGTTGTTAGCCACCACCTCGGTCCTGCCTATCTCGCTCCACCCCGTATCGCTGCCCGACTTCATTGAAACCACCTGGCACATAATAGTACCCCGCGAAAGATGAGGTTAGGAACAAGAGTCGCGGGACTACGACGGCAGAGCCACGTTGATAGCAGTAGCAGTAGCAGCGACAGCGGCATCAACAGCGTTTCGGGCTCAGAGCATCACACCAGCCAAGGGCAGAGCCACGTTGATAGCAGCAGCAGCAGCAGCAGCAGCAGCAGCAGCAGCAGCAGCAGCGGCAGCAGCGGCAGCGGCAGCGGCAGCGGCATCAACAGCGTTTCGGGCAGAGAGCATCACACCAGCCGTCGCAACGCCGTTCAGCGACAGAGAACAGCAGCGCCAGTTTGTGGGAAAAGCTGCGGGGACGCGCTGACGACGGACGCATTGAGAGCACACAGACACGACGTCAATTTCACACTACACCCACGCCGCGTGGCCATCCTGGTTCTTTCGCACCGCGGCGTTGGCGGCGTCATTGCCAGAGAACGGCCACGCCTTCATTTCTTCCTTGGTGTACTCTCCTGTCCCGGTCTCATCCCGGCATGGGGCCATCTTTTTCCCGTTCCGCGAAGATTAGATGGTCCCATGCTGGGACGAGAAGGGGACAGCCGGGGACACCAACCGAAAACAAGAAGGTGCTGCCGTTCTATGGCAACAACGTCGCCAACGTCGCGGTGCAAAAGAACCAGGATGGCCACGACACAACCAGCGGGACGCATCGGAGACGGTATACATGGCCCAAACGAACGGGGATCGGATGCTCTATTGCAGAGTGCACAATTCAATCGTCTTCTCGCGGGTGCGACTAGGCATCGCAAACTTGCTACCGTTGACCACCGACGCAGCCGAGGGTAGTTGACGACATACAGACGTAGGCGAGGGAACAAAAAACAGAAGATGAGGCTCATAGACGTGTACTCCATTTTCCCGTGCAGATGAAACCGTTGGAATCGAACGCGCGGTTTCATCATTTTCGCCCATCCGTTGTTCCTGTGCATACAGAACGTATGGTATTCCCCAATGTGTTGTCGCCCTTACCACGAAAGGATCGCTCTTGCTTCCGACGTCCAGGTTGGCCAAGCCGTCGCATGATAGCGACAGGTGCACACGCGCGGTAAGCCCGGCTCCCGCGATTACCGAGGCCGCCTGTCCGTCGACAAGAAAAGCAAGTTATCGGGAGGGCGGGCGAAGGAAAAAGGGGCGAAAAACACATAATGTGAGGAGGTATGTATGTGTGGCAGGAGAAGTCGTCGACCGAAAGAATCCCTGCCGCCGACAAAGAGGCTTGTTGACATGCAGGTTGGGCATACACGTTGGACGGTTGGACATAAAGACAAAGAGGATCAAATCGGATCTACAGCACAGCAAACGGCAGCAGCAGCAGCAGCAGCAGCAGAAAAAAACAAGCCAGGGGCTTAAGAGACACGGACCGAAGTTTTTCTTGGAGGTTTGGTCGAGTCTCGCGGGTGTATAAAATGTATTGTGAACCTATCACCGCCCTTTACAAATGCCGAAAAAAAAGGCGCCGTGTTTATAGGCGTTTAGGTCCGTGAAGAAGCAAGTTGAAGTTCAAAGAGGGGTAATTCTGGTCGCGCTCTATGCCCATGGCCGTCAAGGTCGATAATGCAAACCAGTCTATTTAGATAGTAGGGCAATAGCAGCAGCAGCAGCAGCAGCCGGGGTATTCTAGTCGTCGTATGTAGAAGCGCAGCAGGTGTACGCCCGTTTGTAAGGGTATCGACAGCAAGTAAAGAGCCAGCATGTACAATAGACGACACAACGTGGAAGGTCTCAAAGCAGTACAAAGTAGGAACGTGGCAGCAGCGAGGAAGCAACTAAAAATACTTGTGGAGGCCTTGTGGGAGATAATGGAGAGCATGCTATCTTGTTAACAACCTTGTCAGCACCATCGTGGACACTCTGCTTCGGGGGACAGAGAAGACATGCAGGTTTTCCCGCCTCGGTGTATAGCAGCAATGACAGAATATTTTCTCTACACCCCCGCAGTGTCCTGATACTGCAGTACATACAACATACAACATACAGCAGTAGCAGTTGACTGCTGCAGACCTAGTCCAAACAACCAGAAGCCAATGCACACGCCATTACGAGAACTGCCGTACCAGGCCATCCGCCACACAGGTTGAACCAGCTTGGCTGGTGGCTGGTGGTGTGTTGTATTCGTAACGGACACGCTGTGTTCTTACAAGAATATTACAGCAGCAAGTTTTGTTGGGCACGCTGCCTTGTCTACGACGTGCAGCTTGCTTCAAGTTCGGCGTCGTTCATCGGCGAATGGTTCAACCAACGCAACCTACGGTAGGTCAATCACTCCCGAACCTCATCGGAAGCGGCCCCTCGGCCTCGACCACCCCGGGCAGTCCCAGCAGAGTCCCCATCGAACTCCTTGGAAGAGAACAACCCCATCAGAGGGCAAAGCACTGATGCCCTGTGCCGCTGTCTACTGCTGCTGTAGGTGGCTCTTCAAGCCAGGTGCTTGACCTCTTCAAAGCTTGACTACGGGTTCTACTGCAGCTGCTGCTTACTAGCAGACGCTTTGGATTCTCTCACGCTCTCTCGTTCCTTGGCACTTGCGGCTTTTCGGGTGCAAAGAAAGAAAAAAAATGCCGTCCTGCTACAGGCCCTAAAAAGCGGCGACGGGCGACGGTTTATCCACCGTTGAGCAGATCCGATCCTGGAACGCCTGGAACGGTTCCGGACCGAGGACGGGGTATTCTCTGAACCGCAAATGCCCAACGAAGTTCCTTCGAATTTTCGGTACGGGTTGATATGTTGGGGTTGCAGCTGCTCACGGTGTCCAGGGTATTTAGCTAACCCCAACGGGCGGGGACGCTCGCACAAGTGCATGTGCCGATTACTGATTGCAAGCATTGACAAAGCAGGTGGTGGGCGAGAGGCACAGGATCCCCGCACGCCTGTTCTTGTTCTTGGGGCTACATGTTTATTGCCTCCATCCTTGTTTGTCCGGCTCATGCCCATCATTTATTTGGGACCAGCGTTTGAGATGTGTTTGAGTTTGACGGCGTACCTCATCTGCAGCCTCGTTCCCTATCGTTCCTCCCAATCCACCTCCCGCGCTGTCATAATCCTCTTCTGGTTTGGATGAAGCGCAACCCATCCCTAAGGCAGCAGGAGATAGGACGATGTCGGAGGCTTTTGTGAGCTGCAACGGGCAGGTCTGGACGTCTCGAGTGGACACTTTTTTTTTTGTACTTAAAGGAGGCGTGTGTGTGCCCCTGAGAAACCGTCGAGAATATGATTTGCGGCGGCCAACGTTTGCCAGGACGCAAGGACGCCCTATTTTTTTTCATCAGGGCGTTCTGGCGTCCAGGCGTGTCTTAACTGCACTTTGGGGAACAGGGAACAGGGAACAGGGAACTCGGAATTCCCTGTTCCCTGTTCCAAGTCTTGATGTACACTGTTCACCACATATCTCCAGGGAACGGAACAGTTTAGCGCGCGCGCGGCCCGCAAGCACTCAAAGGAAACAAATACTGTACAACCATTGGATGCAGAGAGACGAGTGGGGGGTAGAGGAAGGAGGAGTGGTGTAGGTTTTGAAGGAAGCTGTTGACCAGCGCACATAAAAAAAATATGTGCTAGGTATCGGCAGGAACAGGCGGTGCTCGTCATGCAATCCGCACCCTCGGCAGTGCTCTGGAAGGCTGTTGCTTTTTGAGTTGTGGTCCATGGTGGCTTGCCGTTTCTTGTATGTTACCCCATAGACTACATATCTTCTGTACAACGGCCCAACGAATCCATCTCTATCGAAGAAAAGAGTCTAAGATATACATAGATTAGCATGAATCCGTAAGAGTCAGCGAAAATTCTGTTTTCTTACGATTGCCCAAGCGGCACACAACAGTGATATCTCCCCCGTGGGTAACAGGGTCAACAAGACAGTTTGGTAGCCATCCTGTGCATCTCTCTGTATGTTGTCCTGTTTTGTATGAAAAAGTTAGGAAAGCACTATCTCGGCACAACCGTGTGAACGAATTGCCACGAATTGTCCCTCTACATGGTAGACTTCAGAGTCCAGTATAACTTCAGACATTTTTCGACGTTAACTGTTGTATCTTCTTTTTTCAGACCTTTGAGTTGATCTTATGAACTTCAAGGAGTAGTCTAGACTAGACAAAAAAACACAGAAAGACTACCGTTCGAGATATAACCACTAACCACTACAGTGCAAAGGGATCTGCTGAAGTCTTTTCAGTGAGTGGAGGGACAGGCCTGTCGACTCGCGGTGGAAGGAAAAAATATAGGAGTAACGTTCTGTCCAGCTCCGTTGCGTTCGCCGGAAGTAACTCCATCAGTTCCTCCTCCACTCTGATGGTGTTGTTTCCGCAAGGTACACAGTAGAATGTAGTCTACTACTGCATCTTGTGTCCTGGCGTGTAATCTTGAACAAAAGAATCCACGCTTCGCCCGAATCTAAAAGCAACGCCCATTCTGTTGAACCCCCTTCTACCTGCCCTCGAGTACGTGTTTGAGTGGGTGCAAAACCTAGTTGGAGGCCTCTAACTTACAAGTGTGATTACTAGATCAATAGACTACAAGGAGGCCAACAAAGAGGCAGCCACACACTGGGGAACCACGAACCTAGCCCTCTACGACACTCATGCATGCGTGTACAACAAATTACGTACACAAGTTGGCCCTGTGTTCTAATGCCTCGTCCTTCCTGTGCCGTCTATACCATTGCTTGGGTGATACGCGCAAACCCGACGTGTCCATAGCCCCATCCAACGGCGTTCGCGTATCAGGATCGAAGAAATATCGATGGCACAGCTGTGGCGACGTTTGGGCAGGATAAGGGGGGGGTTGGGCTGGGCTTCAGTTGAAGGCATTCAATCGTGTCAGCGCACAAATTGTAGACGACAGGCGGGAACAAAACCACGCACGAAATTTGCTGCCGACATACAGAGATCGGGCTCTAATAGCACGTTGTCTGCGGGGATGATGTTGGTATAGTCTCTGGTCTGAAACTGAGCAAAGAAGAAAGATAATCGTGTTGTGCCCCCAGGCACCCTCAAATTCTCCCAAAAAAATGCGCCCTGCCACAGAACTGCACTCACTGTGAAAAAAAAGGGCTGCAAGTCGATCGATATCCGCCTTTACACCGAGAACGCAACTACAACTACGTCCTTGCGGTGCTACTCAACATACATCCCGACAACATACGGCACCCAAATGAACCACTCTACCGGTTGCCAGCACGGCCGCAAGTGGAGGGTACAGGGCAGCACTCGCGACAAACAAGTTCGAGTGTAAACAGGGTCCATGCACCGACGACGTGAAGAAGCGAAGTGCCACCGACAAGAAGATGGGAATAGGCGGATGTGTGTGTTCGGCTTGCCTCGTGTACGATGACATCCGCCTCGATGGCATCGCATTGGTAGTGCCCCAGGCGGGCGCGTAGGTCGTGGTGGCACTCCAGCAGCCGGTAGAGCATCTTGAACAGGTGCTGACAGCAATAAGGCGGTGGCACAAGGTGCAAGACTCAGCAAAGCGAACTCAGGGCCATCCAGCCACTACTCTGTGTAGGACCTCTGAAAGTTTCGCCGCGGGATGCGTGCGAGTACTCCGACATGACTTGTCGTCGTATAGAACGCTACTGGACGTTGGACTGGAACGGGTATCATGAACGGAGTCAACCGGTAGACTTGCTTGCCAAGGGACCTCTTCTCCGGTGTGCACAGCATTCGATTATCGGTGCATACCCTGGTCTCCTAGGAACGGACCACGGGGGTATCGACGGCTACGCCGTGGCGGTTACACCGACCCTACTTTACAGGATTGCCATTCTTGTCTAGTGGGTCGAATAGAACGGACGAAACAATGGCTCTCACCCCCTTGATGGAGATCATTGGCGCTGGATACCGCTTCACGAGCTCCATGTATTCCGTCGTGAACGACAATATGCGATGAGCGACCTGAGGCCCCGGCAAGCAGGCGTTTATGGTTAAATATGCAAAGAACATGCGCGGTGTTCTTTTTGCACGCGGTAGGACCGCTTGGCACTCAGCCCTTCACAACGTCTACTTTGAAAGAGCTAGGCTGCAGTCGCAACGAGCCGCTGCCCACGTTGTGGACAAAGAGAAAGCAACCGCCCCGTACCTCGCCAGAACAGCAGCACTAGAGCCAAGTATTACACCCAAGGGTTATACCTTTTGGGCACACACATTCTTCTAGGAAATAGAAAAGCTGACCACATCCAGACACACCGATATCGATTCTAGCATTCCCTCGCAGACTAGCAACTGAACGAGAGAGACCCTCCAGACCTCGAGCCCCTGCAGCTCCTCCATAGGGATGAGATCGCTGTCGAAGAGCGCGGGGTTTTCCAACAAGCCTTCGGACGACATGACGGCGTCTGCGCCGGTCTCCTCCAGCAATCGCTCCGCGTCAGCCCCTGTCTCGATGCCCCCGTTGGCCACTACAGGGATGTCCACGACTTCCTTCACCTTCCTGATGATGTCCCAGTCAGCGGCCCCTTGCTTCGTTTTTTGCGACGAAACCGTGCGGCCGTGTACTTCAAGCGAACGAAGGAGGGGGGGGGGGGGGGCAAGTGCGGACATGAGAGGCAGTCGTCAGCTTGGGGAGAACGGGTTTCTTTGCGCCCTGAGAAAAGGTTGGCGACTAGGCACGACAACGCTCGTGATTGTGGTAACCAATAATCGCTGAGGTCAACGGAACCGCAGCCTGTCCGCACCCCCTCCCTCCTGTCACGTATAATGCAACGCGGCAGGTTTCGAAGCTATGCGTGTTCTGTCCAACAGTTCACCCTCGTTCTCGGAGTGGCGTTGCAAACAGGAGAGGGGGGAAGCTACTGCCGGGGATTGCTAGAAGGTTTTACATGGATCCGGCATATGACCGCACCGGTGAGCAACTGAGCCCCAGCTCCCTCTAATCTCCGAGCGAGGTCCAGCGTGTCCGACTCCCTGTCCTGCGCCCTGATCTTGACTGTCACAGGGACCGATAGCTCTCTGGAAGTACACGCAACAACGGCAGGTGCGCGGGGAAGTATCAGATTGAAGGAAGGGCTAGTAGAGCTTCGCTGCTAGAATATGCACCGAATACCACTACAATAGAGCCGGAAGGGGCCTTAGAAGAGAGGGTAAGCCTCCCACATAGAATCACTTAGCACGAGGATAGCCACCGCCAACCAAACAACCTGGCGTTGTTGACAAATGTAAGCAAAGTATGGGTATAATCTCTTGGACGCTGCCCCCTGAGATATGCTGGTGATTCGGTGTGGCAGCTCCTCGTACCGGGAGACGACCGCTTCTGTAAAAAAAACGGCTGACACTCAAAATTTCAATACGATCAATCCAGGAGACTTTGACACGTTGGTCGGGCCCAGCAATCAGTACAAGAGCCAACCTGCTCATCGCAGCAACAATGTCCTCGCAGAGTTGCGGGTTCGGGAGAAGGTAGGCACCGTAGTTCCCTTTCTTGGCTATCTTCTGCGGGCACCCCAGGTTCAAATCCACGGCGTCACACCGATGTTCGACGTGTCGTGCCGCTCGTACCTGTTGAATAGAATGTATGTAGGAAGGCGAAGACCATCGTCAGTCGTACGATGTCTGAACCGTTGCTTGTGATGCTGCTTAGAGGACCGCCTTCGCGGGAAACTCAGTATTATTAGGAAAGAGAACAGGGAGGGGGTACGCAGACCCTATTCCCTAACCCTAACCCTAACCCAACCCCCCCGATTGTATGCTTTATCCAACATGTTTCCTACATACAAAAACCCTGCGACGGCTAGTGTCTTTCTAGCGCCGGCCTCGTCCTGCGTCTTCACCGTGCTATTCATAGCAACTAAAACGAGCGTCATCTTTTCGAAGACCGCAGGTTTGCTATGGGTCGCAGGTACACACGTTGAGGAAACACTCTGAGTGGGGAGGAGCGTTTGACCACTCACCACGGTGTCGGGGTTGTTGCCACAGAACTGGACTATCAGCGGACGATCCTCTTCGTCATCTACGCCATCAAAGCGCCGTCGACGAAACTTCTCTGCAGTACAAGCGTCGCAGCACGCGAGACAAGGCGTAACGTTGGACGTAGGGTGTAGCGAACGATCAGCATAAACTTAGTCGAAATTCAGAAATCAATTATATACAAGCATCATGGAGGAAGGGGGAGGATGCCGGTAAGAATGGTGATGGTACGCGTACACGAACGATGCTGGGGGGGTGCGAACGTATTCGAGGGCTACTGCTCTAGTCTCGTGCGCTACGCGGGAGTGGGCAACGGAATCACCGCAAGAACACATACAGCCTATGGGGATGCATATACCTTGCAAGGGGTCTATGTAGTTCGGGAACCATTCCGCCACAGTAAAAAAGCAAACTAGCCTGACAGAGGTATGCAACAATCCCAAGTACCGCGCTGTGTTCGCCCGCCACCGTTGTGCTGTTCGAGACTGTCAAGCCCAACGTGTGATGACCGCATGCACAGGGCTACAGTAAGGGGTGCCGGTGTGTGCCCGGCGCATCTACCGGCGCTGTCCAGAGGCCGGCGCTTGTCAATGCACAGAATGACTTGGTGATCCAGTATGTGCCCAGCAAATATTCACCGGCGGTGTACAGCGCCACCTGGGTTAATCACCGGCGTTGTTGACGCCCCCCCACTGCTGTCAGCTACAGTACCATATGGTGTGTGCTATGCATACAGCAGTAGTGCAATGTTCGCCCAACACTTGTGGTGGCTGGAAGAAGCCCATGTGTCAACCACTGCGTATGGGGTGACTCACCAGCGTTATCAGGTGCGAACTTCTCGGCGTGCAGCATCTGTGTGTATGCAAGACCGCAGCCATGCCGTCGAACCAAGTATCGAAACGCAGCTTCGCTCTGCTCGACCATCGGCGCGGCGATGTATTTTGGTCGACCTATTTGCTCAAAAAAGCTCCTGGGTTCCGCTTCACTGTGCTCTCTCCCGGCTTCCTCTTCAGGAGGGCAATGACTTTCTTGCTGAGGGCTGGGAACTCGATCCGTCAGAGCTTGTCGGGAGCTAAGGAGCCTCGCGCCGCCAATCGCGCGAGCGTTGATACATGACGTTTGAAACGCCCAGCCTCTGGTCATGAACGGCAGCAATATGGCCATCCCAGCGAACCTTCCAGTCGCAACTCTTCTCCTCTCGTGGCTGTAAGAAGGGCTCCGCATGCCCAGGGAACTGCAACAGCGTATCTAGAGAGCATGTGCGGCGGCCCTTGCAGCTTAGCTTGGCCTCCGTGCGTGGCTCCCGTGGTTGCGAGGTGCGAGGTGCGGCGCAACTACACTTCCTGGGAGTTCACAATCTGTGGTTTCCAAGGCGTTTTTGTGAACCTTTCGCCATCACGCGCTCCACTCTCCGCTCTCCGCGTCTAGCTGCAACCTACAATTACGGGAGCAGTGTTCGGTGTAGAGCGTTGGTTCGCTTGTGATTACTATGGCTGGTGGGTTCGAAGCGCTGGGGCTTGCTCCCGAACTCGTTCGAGCTGTTACGGAGGACCTTGGATATCTTCTGCCGACGAACGTTCAGGTATGCATCTGCAACAGCAGCAACAGGCACAAGAGAGCCTCGGGGCCGCTGTCTCCTTGCACAGCATCCATGTTGATCGTACTCGACCTCAAACGATAAATAACGTTGCGAGGTACCTCCCTGGTTTGGTGCTGTTAGTGTACGCCCCATAAATCTCTGGTTGATAGGTAAAACGGGCCGCTGCCCGCCCCAGCTTGACAATCTAACAATCTAACGCGAGTGCGGCAACACCCAAGGGAACAAGGTCTGCACTTACCCTCCCGGCACCCTTTCCGGCACGGGCTGGTGCCTTGTTGAGAAAAAACTGTTGCCTCCAACAGCAGTGCAGTTCCATTTACATTATTTTCGCTCGCTAATTGCTGTCGGCACCTTGCAGGATGAGGCCATTCCGCTTATCCTAGGCGGCGGAGATGTCATGGTAGCGGCGGAAACGGGGAGCGGCAAGACCGCCGCCTTCAGCCTACCTCTGTTGCAGATCGTCCAAGAAGACCTTCGGAGTCGCTTGGCCGGCGGCGCTGCAAGCAGGCCTACCGGGAAGCAGAGTGGCGGCAAGGGTAGCAGTAGTGTTTGCCGAATAAGCAGGACTGACAAGGATGGCCAGATGGTGGTGTCTGCCGACGGGTTGTCATGCCAGTGCGAGGAGTCCAAGTGGGCGGGCGCGAGGGGAGAAGTTGGAGTGCTAGGCGGCGTCCATTGCTTCGAGGTACGGAAGGACGCGGACGTGTTGCTCGGTGGCCACTAGCGCTGGGGTTCCACCATGGCCACCTTTGAGGTTCACAAGTGTGAAGCGCAGGGTAACGGCTTAGAACCTCGGGGATCAGCAAACAACAAAAACCGTCGTCGCGCAGTACTTTGCCTATTCGTCACGATAGATCCCACCTCCTCGGCCGTAAGCAAGACATGCAGTCGTCGGAGTTACAGGTACTCTGCGGCGATGAGGCCTCGAAGCTCAACAGCTCCGTTACGGAAAGGTTGAGTTGTTTCTGTAGAGACGACCAACAAGAACAGAGCAATTTGTTAGCTTGCTGTTTCGCTCAAGCCGGAACTCGGACGTTGCAATCGTTCGTTGGTCTGCATTGCCTGAGGCAGCAGCAGCCTGCGAGCGAGACTCGGTTATTTGTTTAAGCAAGCTGAAACAGACTTGCCTCGCCACCGTAGCGTATTTTCAAAGGTTTTGGTTTGCAGGAAGTGGCAACGATCGTTACCCTTGCTGGACATGCGGCATGTGCCACGTTCCCTCGGTAGCTCAAGCGCCGCGTGAACGCCGAACACAGCGCCACTTTGACAAGAGCTTTTGCCCCGAATACGCCGGGCGGCGAGGAAGGGTGGGAGGATGGCTGCACATGCTCGCAAGCTAAGACGATGGTTGAAGCAAACCTATCAAACCGTGTCACGACGTGGCCCCTTGTCCTCAGCTTCGTGCACGTGATGCAGCTCCGAACGCGCCATCAACTTATCTCCCACCTTTCAGGTGAAGGTGGACTTCGGGAACCTGTGCCGATTTGGCTGGGCGACGCAGCGCGCGAGCTTCAACCTCGGCACGGACGCTTTCGGCTACGGCTTCGGCGGCACGGCCATGAAGTCTAACGGGAGCTTCGAGAAGTACGGGGAAACTTTCACGACGGGCGACAGGGTGGGATGTCGGCTTGATTTGGTCAAGGTGAGTGTTGGCGTGGATGGGCGACTTGTTTGTGTTGAGCAGGTACCCGCAGCGCTGCGTGGGATATGCTATGCTCATCGTGACGAAGGGGTGTTAAGGGTCCTGGACACGGTAGACCTGGACCTACGTGCGGTCGGTGCGTGTACTTGCCCTGGTGCATTCCTCTGTGCCCGAGGCTGAACAAATGGCGGCAACAAGAGAGAGAAACAGCCAACAGTTCATATTCTGAAGGTGGGTATGGTGTATTGCTTCATGGCATTCTTTTGTGGACAGTCGGCTGCACTGCCGATATGCCGCACGGGAGGCAATGTGATCTCACGGTCGCTTATCGCCAACTATGCGCGGGTAGATGCATCATGGACCGCCCGTGCTTCCTGTCAACGCACAGAGACCAGCGCGTTCCTTTCCACAAACGATGGGCAGCTTGCACCGCGAGAGAGACGGGTATTATATTGTTTACTATTGGCGCGTTGAACGCCCGGCATGCGCATCTCGACCTCCACTCCCTCATTTTTCGTGCTCTTGGTGCGTTTCTCATTGGTGAACGGCAACGCCCGCGTACGTGACCCAGGGCGAGATTTCTTTTTCCAAGAACGGGAGAGATCTCGGAGTGGCGTTCAAGCTTCCTCCTGGCGCCAAGGGGCCTTTCTTCCCTGCGGTGGCACTCAAGAGCGCGCAGGTTCGCAGGCGGGTCTGCCACATCATGTGCAACGAGCGTCTTTTGGCCGCCGGATCGGTCTTACTGTAGCAGGCGCATATAAAATGGTCAGCGTTTGTGGCGTTGGAGATATTTGAAGTACGATCTAGACACCTCCATGACCCCAACGCAAAGCACGCTTCACTCAGTGCCAGCCCCAGGCTCACACCCGTCTACTCGTTGGTCTCAATACGCTACTTGCCGCAGGCGTCGTTTGATTTCACCGCCCCGTTTGCTGGATCGGGCGACGCCACTCCTATGGCTTCGATCTCCCGTGAGCACGCCGCAGTGGTCGAGGCAAGGGAGGAGGCACCGCCGCGGGACCCCGGGGACGCAAGGAGCCGAACCCCTGTCGCGATCATTCTGGAGCCGGCGAGAGAGTTGGCGGAGCAGGTGTCGGACTGCCTGGAGACCTTCAAGGTATCACGTGTTGTGGTGTATTGTATCGTGTCGTGCTACGATGGTGTTCATTGTGCGTGAGTCGTGTTCCTGGCGTTGCACGTGTCTCTTTGCTTCGACTGCAGGCCTCACCTGAGTTAAGAACTCGTCCTAAGGTACGAGATCCCGGCGGCTACCCGCTGACATAAACCGCTCTTTTCGGGTCTCTCATGTGCCGATTTCCACCCGGAAGAAATGAAATCTTGGGGACGATGATTGAATGGTGTACCTCAAGGCTATCTAGCAAAGTGCCGGTTTGCGTCGCAGAGAGCTAGACGCCCACGCCTGTTGCCCGGCACTGCCGTTGCACTTTCGCACTGCACTGCTGATAGCACCTTTATACTTAGCCGCCTTACCACGTGCTATGCAGCGAGCTGTAGACAGCCGACGTCGATGTGAAAAGCCGGCTTGCCGCCCTGTCAACCTCACGACATGGCACATTCGCCGCCTGCCTCTGCCAGCGGCATCTGAGCTCCCCGAGCTTGGAACACGCTCTGTTGGTCGGGGGCACGGACTTTCGACACGCGTCCAAGCTGGCGAGGAGCCCGTGCGATGTAGTCGTTGGGACACCCGGCCGGGTGCTAGACTTCTTGGAGAAAGGCCTTATCAAACCCCGCTTCGTGAGGCTGCTGGTGAGAGCTCGTGTTTCGCGTGCCCTACCCCGTTCGTTTGTCGGAAATGTGAATGCTCAGTTGGCAACAGGTTATAGGAGGGGGTCTCCGACTCTGAAAGGGGCTAGGGGTTGGTGCGTGTTGTTAAGTCCTGGTCTCTACGTGTGCTGCGCCTGGCGTGTACGCGCTATTTGGCGTCTTTTGTGTCTCGTCTTGGCCTAAATAGATCTGTCATTGAAGGTCTCGGTAATATCTTTAATACTGCTTCTTTTTTGTCCCTCTCATCTGTTCTCTGATTCTTCTTCCTCGGAGTGAGTTACGTTCCTTGTCTCCATACTGGCCTCTTCTTTCACTCGGGCACTTTCATTGGTCGACTGGTTAGCGTGGTCGACGACAACCAAGGGAACACACGCACGCACCAATCAATCGGGCGGATATTCCCTGCAGGCAGTATCCCGTCGCGAGCATACCCCGGGGTGGGATTCTGCGAATAATACTTTTTTCCTATGTATGCGTACCCCGCCACGCTGTGGCTAGTTTTCCGACCTCCCTTATTTCTAGAAATACCGCAAGTACGAAGGATTGCTAAATAAAATGTGATAGTCCACACCGCGTCCATGAATCACGTGGTACATTTCAAGATTCTTCTCCATCGCGGCGTGATGCGTTCCTATCATGATCCTGCTACCCGGCTTGGCTGGAATTTGTTTTTTTATTTTTTTCGCGCAGGTCCTGGATGAGGCGGACAGATTGCTGCAGACGGATCAGCTCAAGACGCTCGCCGAGATCTACAAGCGGTTGCCGCAGCACGGTGTAGGGGACTTGAGACTACAGGTAACGGGTGAATAGATTGGTGTTGCCAAAAGTGCCCGGACTCATCCCAAGAAGGTTACGGCGAAACAATAATATGGCCGTGGTACTACAAAGTGAACACTCGATACCACGCGCTCTCTACGCACTTTGTCGTCGTAGTGCAGCACGGTGCGCTGGACATGCACTCCGACCTTGCCGCTTCTACGAAGTCCTGCTTGTTCTTTGTTTCATGCTGTCCCCTCCTCTGGCAACACGGAACATCGCCGGAAACCCCCCAGGTGTGCTTCTTCTCCGCCACCCTCCACTCGCCTGAGATCGCCAAGCTCGCCGACAGCATCTGCGACCGTCCCACCTGGGTGGATCTCAAGGGGCGAGACACGGTTCCACAGACGGTTCACCACGTGGTGGTTAGAGTCGACCCCGACAAGGACGGTGAGGTCGGACCCGTCCCGGCGAAGGCCAAGGTGCAGCCGAGGACAGACGGGGTGTGTGCGGGGTCGGAGGGGGGGGACGAGGAGAGGGCGGAGAAGCTCAAGCGGATGAAGCCGCAGGTGCGTGGAATCAACACACGCACGTCTATTGCCCAGCGGCCTATGTCGGCCAAGAGAGTCGGCCAGAGAGACTTGGGGGGGAAATTTCCTACGGTCGTAGGGTTTTGGTTTGGTACCAGCGGCTGAGGGCCCACTCTGTAGGCTTACGGAGTACGTATCCCTGTTTTTTTCCATCATCCCTGGCCGAGTGTGTTGGGCGTGTTTTTCGGTCGCATGTGTTGGCGCAAAGGTGGCAGCATTACAGTTCACAACCCGCACGATACTCTTGATGTAGCCGCTATGTCACGAAGGGTTGTCTTGTTGTTCTTTAGGGCGTTCTTGGAACCTACACTCAAATATCATATTGTTCGCGTTCTCGCTGGGGCATTAGTTTCCTGCGCGTTCCTTTTGCTCGATCTCGAAGTGCGGTTGGTCTGCTTTGTTGATTCTTTGTGGGGGTGGGAGGTTGTGTCTCGAGAGAACCTAGAGGGCTGGTTACCGTCTTTTCGCAATGCTACACCATGATGGTGTCAGGACCCGAACGAGAAAGATAAACGGCTTTCGGTTTCGTGACGTTGATGATGATGGTGCGACCCACCCACCGCCGGGGGATGCAGGTTCTTCTAGGGGTAGTCGAGGCTCTGGGCATGGACCGGGCTATCATTTTCTGCAGGTGAGGTATGAAGTCTAACACACGCACGCCCGTCCGTCGACACTCTAGTGGTTCCGCGCTCAGTTGTCCTTGAAAACGATTGATGTTAGCCGTAATGGCGGTAACAGCAGTGGTGTATCGTGTCGATGACTTTCTTCGTGTTTACCTTGCATGTCTGCATCGGGCAGTGTTCTGGTCAGGAGTTGGTCGCGCTGGCCGCTTGACGGAGAACCATACGCGGGTGGAGGTGTCGTCCAGGCGAAACAAAAGGATACGCATACCTACTTTTGTCGGAAGAGGAGCGCCTTTGATGAAGTATGCAGCGCTCACGCGCGCTTGATAGGAACCACGGCGACGGATTTTTTTTTTTGTCTTCACTTCCAATCAGCGCTCACAGCACTAGTGCCGTTTACTCCAACCCGTGGTCACACAGAAGAGCCCCTCTCTACCCTCCCCTCCTACGATACTTTGTTTTCGATTTTTAATGCGAGAAGAGTTCAGCACTCTCTTCCCTCTGTGTACACACGAACTAGCGCTATCCGCTAGACCAGAAGCGGAAGCGAGAGAAAAACTCACTTTGAAAGAAAAGCTCGCTTACGCCGGGATTCGAACCCCTTTCCTGACCTCTAGAAGGTTTCGCGGATACCAACTAGACCACCGGGGCCGGCATCGCGCTTTTTTTGCTGGCACAGCCCATTCCACACCACCAACACCCGTATCCCGATCCAACGCTCGCTGGTGCCCGTTCGTACGCTGTTTCCATTGTTCCCGCAGAACTAACTTGGACTGCGATCTTCTGGAGGAGTTCCTAACACAAGCTGGCGGTGGCAAGCGCTTCACCGGCCACCAAGAAAGCGGGGATCAGAATGCCTATTCCTGCTGCGTGTTGGCCGGCATGCGATCCATGCAGCAAAGACGGGTGTGTGCCTGAACAGAGGGGCGGGAGAGGAGACCATATGCTCTAGACACAAGTCGTCCAACAGCAGTGACGGCCGGTAGCGGCTTGTGGAAACCGAAAATGTCGCGTATATTTCCCGCAAGTTGTGCTCTTGTGCTCTCCACACTCCGCAGGGGCGGGACGTTTTTTTTTGTTGCCGCTGTTCGAATGCAGCGATGAACACAGGACCTAGCAACTAAGTAGACCCAATCGATCCAGCTGAAACGAACCGCCGTCGTCCGTAATGAACCACATTCATGAAAATCAAGCTTTCCGAACGCTCATGATTTCAGCCGCGAGCCTCAAGATTTGACTCTTGGTCTCCGACCCGATGACTAGTCTCGGGGATATACCACACACTAATGCTTGTCACCAGGCAAACCTTGACGCCTTCAAGGACGGGGATGTCCGGTTCCTGATCTGCACCGACGTTGCGGCAAGGGGCGTGGACATCAAGGGGCTACCGTACGTGATCAACATGACTCTCCCCGACGTGCCCGAGAACTACATCCACAGGATAGGCCGCGTGGGGCGGCAGGACTGTCTCGGGCTGGCGGTGTCCATCGTGGCTCGGGACGGCTGCAAGGAGAAGGTGCGGGGCGTGAGAAATGAACCGTGAACACAGCGGTTGGCACTCTCGACGAGACAGGCGTCGCAGGCAGGAAAACATGCGAACATGTACATAAGGAGATGAGTTTCTAGGAAAGAATTGCTAATAACTACTTCTATTGTAGTGATTGGAACTAAATAGGAGCCTTTTTTTTGTTTGGGTATCGAAGCGGGATTGGTTGAGCACGCCCGCCCATCGTAGCGTGCGGCAGTTGGCGCGGAGACATGCCGAGAAAAGTTGTGCGGAATGACAGAGAGATGCTTTCAATGGACGCCTTGGGCCAGAAGGAACATGAGCGGAATTGATCAGCAGAGAGCATACATCCCTACAGCACCACATCCAAGCAGGAAATGCCTGACGGTCGGAGAGATTGGCGAACAATGCCAACCCCCCACCCCTCCATGACCACGCCATCCAGGTTTGGTACCACAAGAACTGCCGGAATCGAGGACAAGGTTGCACCAACCGCGAAACACTCTCGAAAGGGGGTTGCACCGTGTGGTACGACGAGCCTGGCCTGCTCAAAGAGGTGGAGATCCTCCTGCAAGCGCCAATCGCCGAGCTAGGCCCCGGGTTCGCCTTGCCCCAGGGCCTCCAGGGTGGTGGTGGTAGTAGTGGTGGCACCAGCCCCGCCGGTGCTGTCGAGTACGGGGCGAAGGTTAGGGGGGATGCGATGGGCGGGGAGGACAAGGTGCGGATGGCCGAGCACGTCAAGTCTTTGAGGCCAGCGGTGCAGGAGCTAGCGGGGCTGGAGTTCCAAGCGCAAAACATTTGGCTCGGCATGATGCACGGGCGGTTCTGAGTGCTTGCGTGCGCAGCCATGCGTGTTTCGACCTGGAAACGGCTAGCTAGGCGTCGCCGTATTTGTTGTTATAAGAGTGCGACAAATTAACGCTTAGGTAACGCTGTGTTTGGGGCAAAAGCCCCGGTGCCCCCCTGTGCGGTTGTGACGGGCGGGAATCATCGACGACGACGAAGGCCCGAAATGAACGAAAATGACTTTGTATTTTCAAAGCATATCTTCGCGAAATCGCGAAACGTTTAACATCAACGCGGTGTTTGATGCCAAAACATCGTTCCAATTGGAAGTAATTTGGTGGCGCTACATTGACGGCGTGTATGCTGCTGTCTCGTCACTCGTGGTGATATGTTCAGAGATGAACCGTCAGCCGTTGGAAACTCACTGCTGTTGTATTGTGACATTGTGACACTACAGCAGTATCATCACTTCCAAGGTAAAGTCCTGATATTTCCGTCGCAAACTCTTGGAAAAGGGGGCGGCAATTATTTCTAAAACCACGGACGAACAAACCAGACGGAAATGTGCTGACAGTGCAGTTTCTCTGACTCCACTGCTAACCATTACGCAATAACCGCGATTATCAACGTTGTTTCTGGGCGGCCATTTTTCCAGCGCGAGCTTTCGGCACACTTTTCGTCGTGTCTCTCGCGCGGGCATTCTGGGGCGGGGATTTAGCCTAGCCGAATAGGGGAACAACCAAGCAAGTGTGCATCTGCATAGATATGTGGACGACAGGTATTCGGAAGAAGAGGACGAGAGTATACATAGTCTAGTCTAGGATCCTTGGCATGCGGACCCACATACGTACTCCTACATCCAGCTTCATTGATATTTAGCATGTGCAAACTTCGTGTTTTTTTTGTGTACACAGCTGTCATGTCTTCGACGTAAACCTCATTCCTGATATGACTTGTTGTCCGATAAAGTGGTGGAAAAGTGGTGAATGCATGAAAGGGCACGGCCGTGAAGAGAAGTGCACCACGCACCCACGACGCACCCACCACGAAACAGATCGCGGGTCGCGCGCGCGCAGATCTCCTCTGTTCATGGATTGGGAGAGAAAGCCTTTTGCCTCCTGCAGAAACCCCCGGGGACGAGACGAGATATCCCCTCCTCGCTCATATGATATCGTGTTCAATCACCCTCCCTCATCAACGTTTCACCCTCTCTCCCTCGCCGTATCAAAGTTAACACATCACCCTCACCACCATGAAGACTGCCTGCGTTGCTCTCGCTCTTTTGGGAAGCTCCTCCGCTTTCGTCGTCCCCATGGCGAACGTCCGGACGACTAGCAGGTGAGAGGTGCAAAAATGTCGAAATGACTTCATCGCCTGCCTTCTCGATGCGTGGGTGCTCATGCGTCTGTTGCGCCTTATTGCTCATGTGTCCCTGCGCGCAACGAGTGTAGCTCACGGAGAGGCAGGGGCAACACCTGTCTTGCAGAGGATACGGCATCGCTGTGCTGCTCGTGTTGCCTTGGCGATCTTTCTGCCGCTCTCCTTCATACATACATACGTGTCTGTGCGCATCATCTTGAATTTAGAGGCCACTCTACAAGTAGGCAGCAACCCTCTCCGCCCTTGGACACGCCAACGTGCATGTCCACGAACAATCTCACACATGATCATGTTTGTTGGCATCAATCCACCTCAGCAACTCCCAAGCGCAACGCTCACAGGCTACACCCCTCCTGAGCAACCCTCCCCACTCCTTTCCTCGCTCGCCAACGCCTTCCGCGCAGCAGCTCCTCCACTTCTTTGGCCATGTCGAGCGAGCCCATGACCCGATCGCAGGCGCTCAGCAACCTTTTCGGCGCCACCGCCGCTGTCGCCGCGGCAGCAGCCGTGCCGGGCGTCGCCTTCGCGGACGGGGCCAAGTCCCTCGCCACCCAGTCCCGGGCGCGGGGCATCTACGGCAACCGCATCGCCGCGCTCAAGGGGGCGGTGGACAAGGGAGACACGGCCGCCATCGTGGCTGAGCAGAACTGCTTCCGTCTCTTCAACTCGGGCGTGTACTCGACCGACAAGGCCAAGTTCGCGGAGGCGGAGGCGCTGGCCAAGAGCGTAGTTCAGGCGGCCGGCGCGGGCGACGCGAAGGCCCTCAAGGACTCGTACGCGGCGTACATGAAGTACACGGAGAAGAAGAGCGGCTACAACGGGGCCGGCGACGGGCAGGGCTTCGGCTCGGAGTTCGACTACAAGAACAGGTGATGCTATGTATGTGTGTTGGTACTGCTGTAGGGAAAAAATTATCGGCTTCCCTGTGACCACAGCGGCACGGCAGCCAGCTGCCATCGTACGTAGCGCCATCTCTTCCTGGCTCCTCCTATGTACGCTCTCTCTCTCTCTGTGTGTCTTCTCTCTTTGCATACCGCTCTTCGCTGCTGACATCTCTTTTCATGTATTGGATTGGGTGAGAGCACTGCTGCCGTCCGTTGTTTGGTGTTTTTTGGGAAATACTGCATGTAAAAAGGGTACATGTATTAATAGTACAAACAGCAGTATGCTTGCAGTTTTCCCCGTCCTGACTCCGGTCTTGCGGGTGCGTGCACACGTTGGTTATCGGGGTGCTTCACTACTCTCTGCTGTTGCAGACAATATTGTCTTGTGTTCTCGTGCCATGTGGGATTGATTCGGGCGCAGCACTTGTCTTTGGTGGGGTTGTGCGTTTTTTTGCGGCGGAAACCGCGCGTGACGGATTCCGTGTCGGAAACATATTGCATGTTGCATGTTCAACGTGCCTTGATGTGCATCGTGCCTGAACATAGATACTTCTACAAGATAAACGCCAGTTCCTACTTACCACCAAGTTTTTGATTGTCCCTTGAAAGTATTTAGTGGCACTCACACTTGCTGTGTACGAAGGATGTTCGCATGCTGACGATGCTGTGTCAAGAGCAAACGATACGTTGCAGTGGGCACTCCTCGATGACAGCCAGATTCAGAGCACCGCGCGACTCATTTAGTTGTGTTTTGACTGATGTAGTACGCATGTAGTGGCTTTGCTGTCATCCAGTTTATAGAGTTTTATCTGCTGACGCTGCAAGTTGGTCATGTTGAACTCGAATTAAGCTCAGTACCCAGCCGATTTTCCTCCACTCAAAGACTCAACACATACCATCGACGGTGGGTATATCTCGAACGGGTATTGTAGTCTTTCGGTGTTTCTTGTTTTTCCTAATAGTAATGTTAAATCTGGTAAATGTATGTAGCTGTGCTTTCTGAACGCCATCGGAAGCAGTTGTGGTTTGTACCCATGTCGTAGACACGTACGAAGTGCAAGTGTGGGGTTGGGTGCTCCGCTTTTTTTGAAAGGGCGGGAGGTGCTTGCACAAACGGCACGCTAGTCCCACAGCCTGGCATTCACCCTCCATCCATGAGGTTGGGCACCGGGCGCTATAATACTTTCGTTTGAAGTTTTGCCGCCACCAATCTCCTTCCACGTGTTCCTTGAAATATTTCTTTGGTATCTTCGGGAATCATGGCCGCTGAGATTCGAGCATCATTTTTTCATTTACTAGAACTGAGTATGCACACGTTATTCCGGTCAACAGACTTGAAGGGCCTGTTTCATACTGCTGCTATTATAGTAGTACACGCAAAAACAACAGTGATGGTGGTGGGCAGTATACTGCTATACATGAAGATGCTGTTCGCCGCGCCGAATGACTAGACCATTCAACCTCCTCGTTGCTTGATGATGTGTTCCGGCCGACAAATCCAAATCATAAAACGAGACCTTTTTCGTTCGGCTAACACACCGGTTAGAATCCCCGGCATGCCCTCATGGTTTTCGAGAGCCGGGGTATCGATAAAAATGGGTACAACCTGCGGATCGTGCCCCCTCACGATTTGTCTCGAGCCTTTTTCTTGGTGCTGCGTGAATTATGAGATGTTGCGAGGACGTGGTTTGGGTCCATGGCGCATTGTTGGCCTGTGACTGCGACGAAACCGAAACGATGTTAACCCGTCCGGCCAGATACGAAACCAAGCAATTCCACCGCTGCTCGTGCACAAGAAACCACTCGCTGCCAATATAGGCGGAAGGGTCGGTTTTGACCACTATATTCACAACCGTTTCGCGCTTCCAGAAGTTGCTTGGTCTTGTGGCATGGCGCAGAGCCAGATGAGTCGTCAAGGACTCTTCGACCCACCGAAAAGTGGGGTCTTGCCTGCGGCCAAAAGTGGGGTCTGCTTGTGACAGGATGTATATGCGAAGCGCTTTCAAGGAAAACGTCGGAACCGCTCGTGTTGCCGAAAGTGGCCTTCCTTGTAGTGCAAACGACGACAAATACGAGACAGCTCTCCAATCCTGCCGCAATGTAAGCGGTGTGCGTACTGATTCTTGCTAGCAACTAGGTAGACACGTCAAACGCTCTGTTCTGTCGCTGACAAATATCCTGCACACCCCCCTTTCTCTACCGTCGTCGCCGTGGCGCCTGTCTTGTTCTGTATGCGCACCTCTCTGCGATCCACTTCCCGGATGTTCGATTGATTCGGTTGGCATGGTCTTTATGGTCAACTCTGCTCGTACGGCGCGGCTCCTGGGTTCGGACCTACCGACCGATCTTGCATCGCATGGATTCCTGGCCCGTTTCATCAGGACACCTCTTGGCACCGTGTACCAGGTAGGAGCTGTACGATGCACGACGGCAGTGTACGTTCGTGTCTAACCAGACACAGCTTGTGAACGCGCGATGGAGTTTAAATCTGTTGCCCGAGACTATTTTGGTCCCCTTTAAAGCAATGCCTGATTGGAGAGCGCCCTGTACGAATACGTGTATCTAAGCATTGGTCAAAAATGATCCCCATGGACTTCTCTCTCGAGGTGTTGAGAAACGATTGAAGTTGTGCTCCACCTCGCTATATGAATATCTCGCATGGTTTTCTCCAAGCACAGAAAACCGTTGCCGTCGAATATTGTGGCTCAGCGTCGCTACGTTCTGCGATGGTTGATCGCTTGCGCAGGCTTGTTTGATGTTGGACCGTCTGCAACATAACGCCACGCTCGTTTTGTGTCCGCGACGGTGATCTTGCTCATCCATTCGTGCCCTGCCCGCTGCCGCAATGCTTGGAATTGTTCCCATCATTCATCAGCAAATGCGCCATGAAGAAAAAGCTGATAACCCCTCTTCCCCCCCTTCCCTTCAATCTTGCGGTTGCATTCGCCCATCTCTTTCCCGTGCCGCTACTACAGAGGTAAAGCGAGCCCCGACTGTTGGAGGGCAGAGGAACCAACACCTTCGGCCCGTACAACTTTGGTCATGATTTTTTTGATGGTCGCGTCCATGAGGGGACCGCCCTCTTTTTGGATGCCAGGGGGTGGGTGGGGACGCAACCGTTGCCCCGGGCTTGACGACAGCTTGTGGAAATCCTTCAGCTTCGGCGGGGTTCAGCGTACGCGATGCCTGTAGCCGTGTTTTGCTGTGGCTGCAGCCCACAACAGGACACGAGAAGAAAATGCTGCGTTCGTCCTAGCGTTACTAAAATTAAACGAGGGCATGGTGCGTTTCGGAGCAGGAGTGCCTTACACACATCTGCGGCACGTAGAGCAGTCATGCGGATACGGTTATTTTTTTGGCCGGTGTTTTGCAATAGGGTGCGGGTACAGATGAGGGGTGGAAATAAGGCTCGGGTTGCGAGATAGAAACATAGACGACGAAGCGTTCTGGCGGATATTGCAGGGGGGTAAAAGCGCGGGCGCTGCGTTGCTGGTTCACTTGTACTCTGCTGTATTTCGCGTCCCGTTTACCGCCGAGTTTGACGGTTGGTTATGTGTGTAGAATTGGCCATGTTACTCGATTTTGCTGTGGAACGGAGAAAGAGAACAAGTGGCGATGCACTTGTTTAACTTTGCGTACAGGACACATCAAAACAAAGTCTCCTCTGTTGTGACCTCGTGTCGTCACCACAATGCTAAACATACGTTTTTTTGCACCGATAGAAATAGAGCGAACCCTCCAGTCTTGTGCAACAACTAAATCGATTCGTGCGTGGTACGACCGATATACACCAACGTGCACCACGCTTTTTTTAGTCGGGTGGGGTGAAACAGCTTGATGCTGGTGTGGAGGGACCGCCGCCTACGGTTTGATCCGTAGACGTGCTTGATTGCACTGTACAGCAGTCGGGCCGCACGTTGGCAGTGATTGAACGGTTGAATGTACGTGCATCGAGCTTGTGTGTTGTCTCAACTTTTTTTTGCCTACCTCCAATGTTGCCAGAGTGTTCATCTCAGGATCGTTGTCGCTTCCCCTCCCTTCACCTATCTCTTTGTCACTCACAAGACCGCTCTCAACCACCTGGCAGTCATCCCGAAACACGGAGGTCGTTCCTGTGAAGTAGATATTGGGATGAGCTTGCACTCTGCGCGGGAGTGTTCTGTGGTGTACCCACCCCAACCTTTACTTTAGTGACGCGTCACACTTGTCGCAAGGAAAATCCTTGCCACACATCGGTCTTGAGTTTTTACCGGTTTTGACAATCATGCGAGCACCAACCACCCACGGGACTTAAAACAAAACCGGGTGAACAGTTCTTGGGCGTAACGAAATAAATGCGTTGTTGCACAGAGAAGCGGTTGTTTTTTTTATCCGTCAGCTACATAGCATCCACGGAGTCTTGCTCCTACTAAACTCTCGAGACCCAAGAATTTCCTTGCAGTCTCGAATCGAGACCAAGGCGATACGGTGGGTGCGAAATAGGTTCTTCTGCGGTTGGAGAGTTCCAAAGTAAGCATCTCCCTGTCTACGTCGCGGTAGAGGACATGGTGGAGTAGCGATGTGCGCGTTGACACGCCCAGATCTGACACACACTATCGATCGGAACACGCTGTAGGTAGGTGCGGTCCGAAGGTAGCTTAGAGCTACTACTGCTCCTGCTGCTGCTGCTGTACATCCTGCAGTGGGGGAGATTGGATCTATGACGGCGCTTACATGCAGTGGGTCGCGGTTGTTATGTATCCACGGATGATAGTTGAACCGCAGGTTATTTGCGTCAGCTTTCGACCGCGCGCCCCCAGCACCAGCGGACCTGAGCGTGCCAGCGCGCGTGCATGTCGCTGCTCCATGATGTCCTCTACGGTGTCGATGTTTATATTTTGGGGCTCCGCAAGCCGGGGTCGTTTTCGGTTGTTCAGCCTACACTTATCTTGGATTAGAGAAAAAAAAACTGGGCAGGACCCCCCTGAACGAAACGAACTCGCTCATGTTTGCCATCATCGCCGGCATCGTAACATTCAACGCATGGAAGGCCGACACACTACTAGCCGTCATGATGTGCAAGGTATCGAGAGACTTCTGACCGCCGAAACCACCGACAACGGTCGACGCTTGTACCGGACAGCAAGAAAGACTGACTCGTCTTCCTGCAGAAAGATGCCGACAAAAGTCGGTGCTCGCATCGGACAAGTGTGACTAGCCTTCACCAGGAGACGGTTGCAATGGTTGGGTCCTGTCCGGAGATAAGCGAGGCGTGGTAAAAAAGATGTACTTCAATTCCCATTTACTTGTTGGGAGCCCTGAAGGCGATCTCCTCTCCTCACTCTAGCGGGGGCTGTGTTGCACCACGGTTTTTCCTACCAGGCATGCTGAGGAACGGGCCTTATCGAGCATGCGCCGCCATCACCAACAAGGACGGAATCCATTTGGGCAGCTAGGGAGGTAGTCTCGCATGCACACGCGATCAGACGCGCTCCTACGTTCCACTGCACGTGCTTCACTTTTCCCGTGCATATTTGACGCGTTCGCACCCGTATCACCCTTTTATTGGAAAAACGTTTGTTTGTGGATCTTCAGCAGCATCGAGGCGTACACTAGAGCAGGTCGCTTACCAAACTCGGCACGCAGCACGCTGTGGGGCATCGTGCCGTGATTTAGAGTCTAATACCATACGGCAAAGGGTTCCTTAACTACTTGGTCTCTATTGATATCGGTGCTCCCTACGGCACGCGGTATGTGATGGGATTTCATCCGAACTCCTCTTCATAAACTATGCGGCATGTGGTGGGATTTCACCCACACTCCTCTTCACACTATTTACTCGACCCGGCGCCAGCTTTCACCTCGGCGATTGATATCGGTGCTCCCTACGGCACGCGGTATGTGATGGGATTTCATCCGAACTCCTCTTCATAAACTATGCGGCATGTGGTGGGATTTCACCCACACTCCTCTTCACACTATTTACTCGACCCGGCGCCAGCTTTCACCTCGGCGACGTCAACACCTCCTTCAGCTTTCCTCTCAAGACCAGCACCAAAGTTCCCTACCACCCCCCATCCAGACTGTCCCGCACCCACGGCCTCTACCACGGTCCCTCGCCACGCCCCCCCCCGCGCCCGCCGCGCGGCTTTCTCTACCCCCCTCCGTGGCACGCTCTTCTGCAGCGCGTCTCGCCATCCCTCTCCCGCACGTACGCCCATCAGCACCCCGACGCAGGCGCAGACCGTCAAGACTCGATCGCCGTGAGGAATCTCGGGCAAGTACTCGTCGAACGGCAGCCGCACCGTCCGCGCCCTTGCGCCCTCCGCGGCCCCGAGGGTGAGCCCCTTGCTGAGATTCCGATCCACGATGCCCCCAACGACGTAGACGTTGATATCGAGGACTTGGTCCAAGGGCTCCTCTGCGTCGGGGCTGAGGTAGATGATTTCGGCCGACTCGAACACCGTAAAGACGCCTAGAGGGTTGCGGTCGACCAGCCAGCTCTTGGCCCCGGCGCTGGGAGCACGAATGGGCAGGTAGACACGATGAGTTCGTGGCGGGACGTTTAACAGTGAAACGGTACAAACATCAATCAGCAATTTTCTTGGAGGACCACCAGATTGAAAGGGTCCACGACTTGCGAGTTCTAGCGAGGTGGACAAACAAGAAACCAAGTCGACTACGTCGTGTCGAAATCACACACTACGTGGTTGCACAGGACTTGGGCAGGCAGTATAAAAATGAACGCACAAGAGACAGCACGCCTGGCCTCACCTTTCTAGAGCTGCAGCCGCTCTGCCTTGGTAGGAGGTGAGAGTGAGCCTGGGAGGCATCGAGCTGGCTCTGGCGCGGCTGTAGACGTAACAGAGCTGCTTCACGAGGCTAGACAGCTCTTTACCGGAGGCGCTCTCCGCCCAATTGAGGTCTATCACCAGCCGCAAGGAGTTGGGGTCATCCATCGCCGCCCTCATTCGCTCCTGTTGTTCTGAAAAGAAACAAGCGGGTCGAATCGAACAGACATGAGTGAGTACAGATTGGCGATGACGGCTCAATGATGAGGTTATCGACGCGTGTCTGGGGCGATATCATTGCGATATTGTAGGGGGTGGTGCTGAGGTGGGAGGAAACCGGCGGTATACCAAAGGTAACACGTACCGTCAGAAAAGTAAGACGCGACACCACCAGTAGAGGCACCCAGTATGTTGCCTCAAGCTGCAATTCTATTGTGGTGCCATACTGCACGCAGCTACCGATATTACCTTCAACCCTTGATGAAAAGATGTGCGGTCGGTTTGCGGGAGTTTCTGTAAGAAAGATGTGACCATGGTCTGCAAAAGTCAAACTCTGTGCCCAATCTTTTTTACTGCACCAAGCTTGAAGCCTCACGAAATAATGGGTCTCCTCCGCCAGCGGCTTTGAACAAGACTTGCGACGTATTCTGCGTGATCGCGAGGCTTACCTTCTTTCTCTAGCTTGTCCTTGAGGACCATCTTCTTGAACTCATCAATGCCGATCTCGTTTATCAACATCTCCGCGGTTTGCTTGCGTTTCGATCTCGTGCGCTTGGACGTGGCAGTTCGACCTCGTTTTCTCCCCTGTCGCCTTGAGTTCTGTGGTACCAGTTGGCAAGAGACCAGGCATTCAACAAACCAAGTATTCTTTGTGCACAATTTGTTAAGAGTGGCATGGATATCGATACAACTCACGTGCTTCGGTCCTGCCCAGGCAGGGCAGTGCTAACATTTGTACATGATTTGCATGAAATGCTGCTTGTACTGCGCGTACCATGTGTTGCTTTTGCAAATCATGCCACGATGGCCACTGCTGTCGCATGTTGCGGTCTATCACCGTCGTGCGGCTAAAGTCGTGTGCGTGTTGCATCACAGTTGTCACACCGGACATTTAAGGTTCACTGGTATCTCCAATATTTAAACATTTAAACACGAAACATACCCACCCGTTTCTCTGCCTTTGTCTGGCGGGGGGGAGCCGGCTTGCTGAGGAGGGTAAGGGCGATCACAGCTCCGAGCAGGGTGGCAGCGACCACAGGAGTGGAGATCGACCTCCATGCCATTATTCTTGTGCTTGAATCTACCGGGATGATGTACACAGGAGACGCCGGTAATGGGCTCAGAGGCGCGTTTGGCGTCTCATGGTCTGTCTCGCTCTCTATCGTTCAAGAGCGGCGTGATTAGATGATCGTCGACCAATCCGAACCGATAGGGGTTCCTACGCATACCCTCACATCAGTGGTACGGGTTGCGTGGTCCCCCTCCGTCCACCCATCGTGCGTCTTCTTGGTGCTTGGCTTTGCGTCTGACACCTCACAGGGTCGAAGGGGACCACACACTGGCTGCTTCGAGATGTATCAAACGACAGGAAGGCTGCTGCTCCCTCTTGCCGCTGTCTCGATGATGTCGTTGCCCAGCTGCACCAGAGCTTTCGTGGTCCGAACTCGACCAGTTTGCGCGGCTTTGGCCGGTCGAGCTACATCAACCAGCAGCCGGCATCCACCTCGCAGAGCTAGGAGCTCACCAAGGATGGAGCTAGCTGTGGATATCACAGCAGTCGCAGAGGTGGCAGAGAAGACACCGGCCAATAAGCTGCTGTACGCGCCGCCCAAGTTCACGCCGACACCTTACGAGTAAGTATTTGCTCTCTGCGGTTCTGCCACCTCGCCTCCTGTGTGACATGTATGTGTAGAACCTCTGTCGCTCCGCTGTTCATGTTTCCTCGCACGTTAGGTACATCCATGGAACCAGCAGGTGATCGTGTGCATGAACAGCAAGCCGAGAATGTGGTATAGGTCGTGTGCTATTCGCTCTATCTGCCTCTCCGTCTCGCACCGCTACCACAACGGAGAAAGGGTTGTCGTGTGGCGGACGTACTGGTAGTCGAACCGTCCACCTGTTGCATCATGTCTCGTTCTACACGGGTACATGTACGGTACCGGTACAGCGCCATGCCGTGCCATCTAATTGCTTGCATGTCCAGCACTAGTCAGTAAACTTGGTGCCCGTGTGCTGATGCTTGCCGAACCCGTGCTGCGTACCGCCTGGACTCATTGCAACCAAAGGTATCTGGAAGAGCTAACAGTCCGGATTGAGAGCCTGACCAACTTGGGAGAGGGCATCGCGAGGGAGGGTGAAACGGGCTGGGTGGTGATGGTTCCCCACGTCATCCCGGGGGAGCTGGTGAAGTGCAAGGTCTTCCGGAATCACGCCAACTACTCCGAGGCCACCTTGGTGGGCAACGTGTAAATTACTACTGCTGTTGTTTTGGGCGGTGATATGTGGAAGAGTAGTCGTAGATACGATATGTACGGTCTCCCCTAGATCGGTCAATCGCAGCACCCCCTCCCGTTGGCGCGTACATACAGCAGTAAAGGGCGACACCTTATAGCCGTTCTTCCTCGCTGTCTCCGAGTAACTCAAGAAGGTCTGTTTACTCGGGCAGAAAATTCTCCCTACGTCTGCGGTTGTGACATACTTCGGCGGAAATTGTTACCGCAGAATTTTCTAGCTGCCGCTGTTGGCCCTTCCGTTCGGCGCTCGGGCGTAGTCTTCTCTTATTTCAAGTGTGTCTCGGGTTGTCAATGGCATTGCGGCTTTGCCTCGTGACCGAGCAAGAGGAGCTAGTCACGTATGGAGGAGAGGGCCGAAGGAAACGCCAATCATTGCGCTCTGTGCCCAAAGGCAACGTCTATGGAATGACAGTTGCACGATACCCCCCCCCATTTGGGACGAAGTAGTGCAGAAGGCCAACGGAGGCCTGGAGGGGAACGTCAAGCAGATGTGGGAAGGGATTAGTGGGATGGTAAAAAAGACCGCGCAAGGGGGGGATACAGGGGTAGCAACATTGCGAGGTGTGAACGGTGGACTAGTCAGCAGTGGGAAGGGAAAAAGGGAAGTTCTAGCAGGACACTACAAGAGACTTGGAGTGCCTTCGGAGAATGAAGATTTTGACCAAGTGTTTAAGAAGGAGGTGGACGCATGGGCCCAGAAAGAAGAAGAGACATCGAAGGCAGACGTTGGGAACGTAGAACTAGAAAAGGAGTTCACTGAGGACGAGGTTGAGGCGTGTGTGAACAAGCTGCAGTGCCACAAAGCAGCAGGGGCGGATGGGATAGTAAACGAGTTCATGAAGTTTGGGGGCAAGGGGATGATCCAGCTGATGGTACTGCTGTACAACTGGGTGTGGAAAAACGAGTATGCGCCAAGTAGATGGAGGGAAGGAGTGGTTGTGAACTTGTTTAAGAAAGGAGACAAGACTGACCCAGGAAACTACAGGGGTATCACACTGTTGAACACAGTAGGAAAAGTGTTCTGTAAGCTGCTGAACGATAGGATAGTGGGAGTATTGGAGAAGAAACGTAGCATTAGTGAGGGCCAGGCAGGTTTCCGACAGAAGAGAGGGTGCG
>FN649741.1:19144-40951 GCA_000310025.1 Ectocarpus siliculosus | reverse complement strand
CACCACTGTCACTGCTCCCCACCGCCAATCTCTACCCCACAACGTTGTCGCTTCGCCACCCTTGTAACTCAATACATGTACTCTGGAGTACTTGTCTTGCAACCATGGTGGTAGAGCACCAGCAGCAACCAACCAGCGTCATTGTTCCCGAGGCAGTTGTCCAACAACGAGGGGGCTGCTGCAGCGTTCCGTCCAACGCTTCGAGCGCTGTGAAGAATATGAGGACAAACTAATGTAGTGTGTACCACGAGTGCAGAAGAGGACGGCGATGCCTTGATTGATCTGAATCTTTGAACGAAAGAGTTTCCTATTCCTACTGCTGTATGTGCATACACTCCGACGCTTCCGCATGTAGTCTATGTGTATCTTGTACAGCAGTACAGCAGTAGACAACCATGCATGTAGAGTCTAGATACCCTCCGAAGTTGTTTGATTCCTCTGGGTGTGCTGGATTGTCTACACATGCACCCCCGATGGCCATCGCTCAGTATGGGTGCTCGGCGTTAGCAAGCCCTGGTCCCCTCGCCAATGCGTCATCCCACTTTCATTCCACTCACCGGCAGACGCGAAGGATCTATCGCCATCATCACCATCCACATCATCGCTCTCTACTCGTGGTACTATGAGTTTGGAAACCCCTTTTCAGTTGATGTACCCGGGTGTGCCAAGCCTGTCTCGGTTTGTTGTTTGTTACGACAGACGTTTTCGCACCACGCTACAGGCTCCCTTCGGCCCACAAGCGTATCAATTCAAGTTCAATCCCAGCCAACTGGCCCAGTAGAACGGCGTGTACGGATTTGGTGTGTTCTTGGAGTTAGTTGTCGGAGGCAGAGAGTTGTGATGCTGTGAGGACAATTTTGAGGTGCTACAAGCTCGTACTGTTGTTTTTGTGTACACTGTTCAGTGCTTCATGCGACAACGTACACATTATGATTGATTGGGCTCACAGCCGAAACAGTTGCTCAACGTACCTCCGTCTTACTCCCCCATGCCCCTGTACGTGGCAGTCCAATACATCGGGAGTGCCATCGGGATTGTGGTGGGGAGCGTCGTTCTCTGTTCGTTCAACAAATGCACTTACACGACGGCTGGCGTTCTGTACATTCTAGGCTTCATCGCCGATACTAGTTGAACGAGCCATCCATGTAGGATTGAAAGTTGTGGTACTTTGGTTTACGCAGGAAACAACAGCAGGCGCTTTTTACAAGCGCATGGATGTATTGTAGCACGTGTAAAACATGAAATATCACTTGGTGTATTATTAATTTGTGGTTGAAACGCAAGAAACGGCTTGAGTTTATACGCAAGAAACGAATGAATAACATTGGTTGATTGAATCAATATTTGTTTCGTACATTTCAGAGCAACTTTCATTGAGGGGGAGTGTTGTGGGAATGTTAGCACATAGCCGGTATAGGTCAATGTTCAGTAGCACTGCCCTTGTATATCGTAGATCTCATATGGGTCGGTTCGAATGTCGGATCGAATGTAACGCGTATGTGTATGAGGAGGAATTATTACTCCCGCAGAATTCTCTGCGTGGTCGTCGAGTAGCTCACCTCTCGTGTGATCCTTCCGGATTGTGTTGGCCACCTAACTAAGCGCCAGTGTTCCAATATCTCAGCATCTTCTTCATACCGTGGAAGGATTCTCGTCTTCCAGGCTACCCTCTCGCACGCGTCATCACCTCGACTAACGTCGACGACACAGAGCCTCTAAGCCACCATGCCAGGGTATCACACAATATTCATAATATGCAATAATCTATCAATGCTGTGATGCAGTGTCACAGCGGTTATAGCGCTATTGCTTAAGGTAGCTCACTCATGTGTTAGCGTAACAAGCACAGGCTAGGGTTCAATTAGTTTCTTCCATTTTACGGTCAGTTTCATCCATTTCATGGTCAGGTTCATGGACTCTTACCATTTGAGTCAAGGGGGGGACTAACAAGGGGGGACTAATCAAGGAGGGACTAGCAAGGGGGGTCTACCTCCTGCATTGACTCACAACTGGTTTGCTGCTTAGCGATGTGGGTCAAAGTTCCTCTTCCGAGATTGGCCGTGTTAACAGTGAGCGATCACCCAAAACACGTGTTGAGGCGGAGCTCCAGAAGGGCTCCGCCAATGATTCAGGTACACCCTGGGGTACACCCTAGCCCTCCTCAAACCATCGTGAAATGGAATGATTCTCAGTATTAGCGCCCGTTCATGCTACCGTGACACCCCCCCAGCATACATGTGTTGAAAAACACAAAATGCTCAGGAGGTAGCAGAACGTGCGCTTCTCCCTCCTCAGATCAAACCACGCCGGGAATTTAGATCTGAAAAGGGAGGATGCCGCCCTCCCCAGGTTAAACCACAAAAAATGGATTTTAACCTCGAGAGGACGGATGCCGGTGTGTTCGACGTCGATGTTACATTGCTGAAATCATCGGCCCCGAATGACGGCCGTTAGTACTTTGGCCGCCGTATACCGGACTCCTTGACGATGACGATCTTGAACTGAAGAAGGCGATCGTCCACTGAAGAAGGTGATCTTCCACCACTGTTGAAGACGTTCTTCTACCAACAGTCTCCACAGACCGACGACTATGACGACGATCTTGCATCTTGACCGACGATCACCGACTGTTGAGGACGATCTTCGGCTGTAGAAGACGATCTTGGAACTCCTCATTCGTGACACTGCCGTCACACCCCCCCCAGCTTCCCGCATGGAGGACGGAAGATGGCAGGCAGTGTACGACTTCACGATTCTTGAGCGGTCAGCGGTGGGAGTCTGGTGGCAAGATCCATTCCACGCCTTAGTTCCCTGCGATTGAGCTCTTCCCAATCTCCGTCGCTGAAGTCCACTCCCCAATACGGATCATAGAAATCGCAGACTTTCCCTCTGCTGAGCACAATGTTGTTCTCTTGATCCATGAGCTCCCGTCCAACCATGGTTCCACAGGGAAATTCCGCGAGAGCTTCGGTCCGCGTTGCTCCTTCGCATTCTCCTCGCGACCGCGGTCCCGGGGGTCGTGGTGCGATATTCACCCCGTGAAAGTCTTCCCACAGGGCATGAAAAACATCATGTTGCAGAGGCGAGAAACTGTCCCTGGCAGTGTCTTCGGTGATCCACGGAGAAGTAGTGCCATCCTGATACTTTCCTCTATACTCCCATGCCCATGCGGACGCTATTCCTCCAGCGCCCTGAACCACCCGTCTATTCACCAAAGTATACAGAGGTGCCCTACACTCCTCCACCATGTCACAGCGGTTATAGCGCTATTGCTTAAGGTAGCTCACTCATGTGTTAGCGTAACAAGCACTGGCTAGGGTTCAATTAGTTTCTTCCATTTCATGGTCAGTTTCATCCATTTCATGGTCAGGTTCATGGACTCTTACCATTTGAGTCAAGGGGGGGACTAACAAGGGGGGACTAATCAAGGAGGGACTAGCAAGGGGGGTCTACCTCCTGCATTGACTCACAACTGGTTTGCTGCTTAGCGATGTGGGTCAAAGTTCCTCTTCCGAGATTGGCCGTGTTAACAGTGAGCGATCACCCAAAACACGTGTTGAGGCGGAGCTCCAGAAGGGCTCCGCCAATGATTCAGGTACACCCTGGGGTATACCCTAGCCCTCCTCAAACCATCGTGAAATGGAATGATCCTCAGTATTAGCGCCCGTTCATGCTACCGTGACAGCAGTTCCAACACGAGTGATGAACGAAGCGAAATACCGATACATTGATTGGTTGGGTGGATGAAAGCGCTGGCGAAAGGGAGTCACCCTCCTCGGAGGTGAAAGTGTCGGGTCATTCGAACCCCGCGACTATTATAACTTGCTTTTTAAAATCAAACCAGCCCTGACTCTAGATCAATGGTTTGATATCTTTCGCTTGTAAAGGCCCCAGCGAAGTAAACGACGACGGCACCATTCAGCGCTTACATGGATGGGCGTTGCGGTGCGTGCGGTACATCGTGAATGTACCCGGGACGGACGGCTTTGGAAGAAGCGGGAGAGGGCAGACTCGAGGACATCATCGATCAGCTTCTCCGCCTCTCTCCGTCGACGTTCACCACTTATTACTTCGCCATTGACCGCCACACTGCTGGTGTGCGTGTTCTTTAGATCTTCTGATTGCTCTATCTAGCATTTTTGTGACCACGGACCGAGTTTGCCTTTGCTAGATTTTGGGATTAGCAACGGACACGATTTCAAGTGGCAACGACAACAACAACAACAACAACAACCACACACACACATGGCTGACCTCTTATCGCCTCATGCCAAGGGCTTGGGAGGAGCCCGAGGCAAGCGTGTGTGGGAAGGAAATAATGTCCGTCCCGTCCAAAGCAGCGCTGGCGAGGGGAGTCACCCTCCGTGCAAGTGTCGGGGCATTCTAACCCCGCGACCTTTTTATTGTGAGTAATTTTTTAGAAGATCAAACCATTACAAGACTTTTTAGCCCTTACTTCTTTGGCCTCTAAAGGCTAAAAAGTAAATTAAACGACGACGACACCATTCGGTAGCTCACATGGGTGTCGCGGTGCGGCACGTCGCGAATGTACCATGGACGGACGGCTTTGGAAGAAGTGGGGGGGCAAACTCGAGGACACTACCACTACTATACATAGACCACCTTCCGCCTTCTCTGTCGACCTTCATCACTTCCTCCGCCATTGAGGGTAACATACACTAATTGACAAATAAATGGAAAAAGCTTCCAAGGAAGTCGAAGTTGACTTCCATGGAAGAAGCACTTCTTCCATGGAGAAAGTGGTTACCTCTTCGATGGGATTCATTGATACTTCCATGGAAGTCAGTATCGACTTCCTGCATGGAAGGATGTTAGTGGCTTCCATGGAAGTCAAATTGACTTCTATGGAATCTGTTCGTCTGTTTCGGGCTCCAGCTTCCATGAAATCCGCTTCCTCCATAGAAGCACCCGATATCAACCGCTCGTTGCTTCCATGGAAGTTGCATTTCGGCCTTCCACGGAAGCGCGACGAGCTCCCATGGAAGTACTACTTTCATGGAAGCTCGTCGCTTGACAGAGTCTCTGCTACTCTCATGGAAGCACGAAAACTCCCATGAAAGCAACTTCCATGGAGGAAGTGGGTGAGAGAGGTCGAAACCGACTTCCGTGGACGCACCGAAAATTCCATGAAAGCAACATCCACCGAAGCGTCTGGACATGTGGTCATTCCAGCTTCCCTACCCTAACCCTAACCCTAACCCTAACCCCAAAGCATCACCACGAAGGAAGCGTCTGGACATACAGTCATTCCAGCTTCCCGACCCTAACCCTAACCCTAACCCTAACCCTAACCCTAACCCTAACCCTAACCCCGGAAGCTACCCGAGACTGAATACTTCCATGGAAGCTGCCCTAAACCTGTTTTGAATAGCTTCCATTGAAGCCTAAGGTTCGACTTCCATGGAGTTATTCCACTTCTTCCATGGGGATTTCCGTGGGACTTCCGTGGAAGTTAACTTCCATGGAGGAAGTGGCACATCTATATTTCATATCTTTAGTTCCATGGAAGTGAATATCGCTTCCATGGAAGCGTCGTTTCGCGGTTTCGCGCTTCGGGTTAGGGTTATGGAAGTGCGAAACGTGTAGCTTCCATGGAACAGGTGTCATTGTCCATGGAGGAGGTAGATCAACTTCCATGGAAGCTGATGTATACTTCGTCCATGGAAGCTGATATATACTTCCATGGAAGCGGTACACATTTGCCAAGATATAGTGTGGGAGATCGGCCATTGACCACCACATATATATTAGACTAATTTATATTACTGACCTCTATCAGCGTACTTTTTTAGGGTAAGTTTGCGTGTGACCACGGGAATCGACCGCGTCAAGTGTTGGATCAGTACGGACATATGAAGGTACTGGGTAGAGAGAGATCGGAACGGTTTTTTATGTGAAGACAACAACAACAACAACAACGACAACAATCGTCTCATGCCATGGGCTTGGAAGGAGCCCAAGGCGAGCGTGTGGGCAAAGGAAATAATATAATGTCTGCCTCATCCAGGAGCGCAACCGCCGGTTCATCGGGCGAGCCAACTCCCATATCGCGTATAGGTATTTACGTCTAGGAGATGATGCAGGAGGGAGGTGTTCAACAAGTACTTCCTTCCGTGGAACTCGAAACGGTCGCTCGCCAGAACCAAGGGCTCCCGGTGTAGCAGCAGCAGCACAGCTCAGTAGAGTACTGTAGGAGATGCGGGCGGGACTCGACGTTCCCTGTCGGCCATTTATTAACTCGGGAACTCAATGACACAATGAGTAACAACGCGGGTTAACTTCTACTGGTTCTCTATTGGTTGTAAGACAACCACGTCTGTACTCCGGAGTAGTGAGCTTGGGTGGCGAGAGCGACAACGTTGTGGGGTGGAGATTGACGGTGTGGGGAGTGGCAGGTGGTGTACGCCTCGAGCAGCTACGGCTTGGTCGAAAATGGGAGTGAAGAAAGGTGGAAAAGGCGTCGGTGGTGTCTGCTTTCGAATGTCGGGCTATTGTTGTACATACGAATCTAGAAATCTAGAGAATGGACCAAATCTACGAACGCACGGTCCCGGACCGAGGTGATCTGTTTTGCCAAACAGCCCCACAAAAAGCGGGGTTATTCATAGTCTAGGGACGATGAAGCGGGGTGTTGAGGACGGTCCCGGTGGAGTGCAAGAGAGAGGAGGGAGTGAGACTGGGGGCGAGGCGATGAGCGAAGAAATTCGTGACATCCCCCTGGTACACCCGGTACAACAACCACAAAAAAAATCAAGGCAACAACGTCAATTCGCCGTTCGTCAATTTCTTGGAAAAAGCATCACCTCGGTCCCGGGACCGTTCGTTTGGTAGATTTGGTAGATTTGGTAGATTTGGTACAACAGCCCGACATTCGAACAGCCGACAACCGACAGCCGACACCGACACCTTTCCCATCATTCTCCACTCCCATTTTCGACCAAGTCGTAACTGCCCGAGGCGTACACCATCTGCCACTCTCCACCGCCAATCTTCACCCCACAACGTTGTTGCTTTCGACTCCGGAGTACTTGTCTTGCAACCATGGTAGTAGAGCACCAGCAGCAACCAACCAGCGTCGTTGTTCCCAAGGCAGTTGTCCAACAACGAGGGGGCTGCTGCAGCGTTCCGTCCAACGTTTCGAGCGCTGTGAAGAACGTGAGGACAAACTGCTGCTGTGTGTACCACTGGTGCAGATGACGGCGGCGATGCCTTGATCGATCTGAAACTTTGAAAGAATGTTTTCGTATGCATACAATCCGTAATTGTTGTAGTCTATGTACTGTATGCATGTGTGCATCGATGGGTACTGTAGCTGCGTACATGTAGCCATCCGAGTTGTTTGTTTCCTCTGGGTGTGCTGGGCTGTCACACCCTCAATGGCCATCTCTCAACTTGAGTGCTTGTCATTTGGCAGCTGTGTTCAATACTTAAACCATAGCCCCCTCTCCAATGCGTCGTCCCACTTTCATTCCGCCACACCGTCAGACGCGAAGGATCTCTATCGCCATCATCATCATCCACATCATCGCTCTCTACTTCTTGTGGCCTCGTGAGTTTGGAACCCCATTTCAGTTGATTTGCCTGGGTGTGCCAAGGCTACAAGTAACACTGTCTCGGTTTATTGCTTGTTACGGCGGCAGACGTCTTCGCACCACGCTACAGGCTCTCTTCGGCCGACAAGTATCATTTCAAGTGTAATTGCAGCCAACTGCCCATTAGAGAGGCGTATGCGGATTTGGTTTGTTCTTGGAGTTGTCGGAGGCAGATACTATTAGTCAACGCTGACTAAATAGTACTTCGTAGTCTACAGTAGTGGTCATCGTGCTTTTGTCAAAAAAAGCTAATGTCCGGGGTTCGAATATCGCCTTGAGTATTTTATCCTTCTAGGATTTTATTTGCGCCCTATATATACGTATAGTCTATGGGAAAAGTCTTGGACTTAGCAAAATATGCCGATGAATCATGGATGAATCTCTTGTTGTACTAATAAGTACATGGTATACCGATCATTGATAGGGCAAGACCACACTGATCACACGGATGGCAACCTTGGCGGAAACTGTTCGTGGCTTGAAAGAAAGCTTGACGGACTCGGGCATCATCTTTTGTTGAGAAGCACGATGACCACTAGACTACTAGTCAGCGGGCTGACTAGCGTGCTTCTTAAACATGCCGCAGTCCTACCTACAGTTGTGATGCTGCGAGGACAATTGCTTTTGTGTACCGTTCAGTGCTTCATGCGACAACGTACACATGATGGTTGGACCCACGGCCGAAACGGTTGCGAAACGATCCTCCGTTTTACTCCACCATGCCCCTGCACGTTTGTGGCAGTCTCATCCATCGGGAGTGCCATCGGGATTGTCATGGGCAGCGTCGTTCTCTGTTCGCTCACCAAATGCACGTACAGGACGGCTGGCATTTTGTACATTCTAGGCTTCATCGTCGACCTTTGTACCGGGTGCATAATGTGAGTGCATGAGATGATTTTCAAACTACATTCTTGTTTGTACGAGTACGAGACTACCTCTGACTTCCTCAAGGTACTGTATGCAATGCAGACGTAAGTTGCCGAAGACTGCCAAAAATGAGGTATGATCTACAGTACCAAGCATGATGCAAACGGTGGGTCTAGAGTGCATGGTCCTTCCCCAAAGTAGCGCCGTTGTAATTCCTGCTAGTAACCCGCACTGGTTGATAGTGGTAACTGCCGTCAGCCGAGTGTATCGTTGGGGTTGTTGTTGAGGTTTTGGAAAACGGTACGTATTTGCGGGCTCCCCACCTACCCGTCGTCTTTGCCCTTTTCATTCCCGAAGTTGACGGACTTTCTGAAACGTTCAAACATCGCGCGCGGCAATGAGCCACACGTGAAGGCCTCTGTCTGCGTAAGCTCTCAGTAGTGTTGCCACGTGTTCCTCGAGTCGTGGAGTCGTGTTCTTGGCGGTATCGGAACATTGATGCCTGGAGTTCGAAACGATCGCACCCACGTCTACCATACAATGACGATGGAAGAAACGGCGAGACCCAGCGTAAGTATTCTTCTAGGAGGGTCCTCCGTTCATAAACGAGCTGCACGACTTGTTGACTTATTGCTGGCGTGTCTGGGACGGGTAACTGCAGCTTTTGCCGACGTGGTTTCCCCGTGTAATATGTGCTGTTTACGTCACACCTTTTCAAGGAGCCAGAATATCGCAATTGACATCGTTTTGAGGCACGCGGTCCCACCTAAACACAGCAGTATGGGGGAGGGGGCAAGGAAACAACGGACATGCACAGGGTGACAGAAACACGTGTATAGAGACTCTCAGTTCGTGTGTTGCCGCGGGATCATGTCAAAGTGGGGTGGCGAAACAAGTGTGTGGGATTCCTTGCCATGATTGGAATTGTTGCCAAACGACGGTGCTACTGGCGCTGGTGATAATGGTGTACTTTGCTCAAGGTCGACCCTTCTGGTATCTTGCTCGCTGGTCACCTTTCGGCGAGGTTTCGATCGGACAGTGGTTGCACGGGGTTCCTTCGAAACCGCCATAGCTCCCTTTTTTTAAACCGAAACCCGCAATAAAGACGTCCACGCCTTGCCACCCGTCCATGAACTACATACAGGATCTTCGTGATGGTCGTGCTCAACAGCAGCAGTGACGAAGCCATAAACGGCAGTATACCTATCGGTCAGGCACTGCTATTGATCGTCACTCCTCTCCTCGGGGGTCTGGCCTTCCTCGCGGGCTCGGTGTTCGCTTTCATGGCTGTCGGCAACTGGGAATAGAGTGGTGCCTTGCGCGCGTTGCCAGTCGATGTAGAACACTCGGCGGCAGTGTCTGGTCTGCAGGTGAGGTGAAGTCGGCCACTGGAGGAGAACCCTTTCTCTGGGTGCCGTGAGCGGAACATTGGAATACTACGAACATCTGCTTGTCACGGATGAATAACACTGCATGTGGTGTGGAGTCCTTGATTACGCAGAAAGCTGGAAACGTAGAAATTTCGAGCTTTGTTCGAACCATGACAACTGCCCCGAAAATGATTCTGCACCACTCCTTGACAACTCAAGCGAGAGAATCCAAGAAGCGAGTTTCCAAGTTATACCATCGATTAAGCAATTAATGCTCCGACACTTGTACCGGCAAGACGATGCTTTGTTGAGTGTCCTGGCCCTGCTATTCCCCGTCATGCACCCCCGCATGTGTGGCCGAGCAGGTTGCCTAGCCTTTGCTGCTTCAACCGGTGCAGTTCATGGATCTGGACAATACGTCCCCTTCCATATTCAGCCTCCCAGCATGCATAGTCTCCTGTACAAGCGTCAAAGAAGCACTCGGGAGTCGTAGAAGACTACCGGTGGGGCATGCGAGGAACGACGCGCAGTGTTCCACTGTCAGGGCAGGCTGTACATTTCGGCGCGCGCGTAGCACACTGAATTGATTGATGTGTTCAATGGGAAGCGAGGTGGATATGAGGTGCTCTCTCACCCCTGGAGTTGGTCGACCTTTTTTAACGTGTTCTTGTGGAAGTATTCTCAGCATAAGCGCGTGTATATGGATTGTGTAGACGCTTTGTTACATGTATCCTCCAGTGTTTGCAGTTGTACCTTCGTGTGAAACAGTGCGGCAACTATTGTAAATAGCGTGCGCCGCCAACAGGCCCAACGGATGTGACCCATTTTGTCAGAAACAGGACATATATATACAGTGTATATAGTAGCACACCCTCGGAGAGCATTGAAGGCGTCCCCCGTTCCCTCCTGAAGTTCATATCTATCAACTTGCTGCTCAGAGTATGGATGCCCTTGTCCTACGCTGGCCCAGTAGCCTTGTGGGTGTAGATTGCGACTTTGTCATGGGCTTCCACGGAGATCGGCCCTTGGGTCTACTTGATTGGCGCTGCATGAAATGGAATAGTATATATAGGAATTGTATACAAATACCTTGTTGGAAGCCTTACAATAACCATAGAAGGAAAGTTTATTCGTCGAGCAGAACGAATAAAGCGAATATTTCAGATGGATCCTACCAAAGGGGGGAGGAGTCTGAAATTGGTGTTTATTGGAGTTGGTAGAAGGAGTGGGCATTTATACTATATGGCAAAGAGTATGTCTGCGTGCTTGCAGGAGAGGAGGCATGCGCACCGAGATAAGGCAGCTGCCCGCAGGACATTCCGTTTGCGCTCGATCACGTTGGAGCATCAGCAGTGCTGGAGCACAGGGACTGCTAGACGTACGATTGGACAACACTCTGCCAGCTGCTGGTTTAGGACATTCTGCTGCGGGAGCTAGTGTTGTCGTCTTTTCCGACGGGGCGGAGGCCACTACCGCTGGGCGGGAGGAGTCGCTACGTCGAGACTGGAACACATCGACTTCGCTTGGTACGTGCGACTGACTGTGATGTGGCGTGTTATCCCAGCAGCATCACAGCGAGAGCTGGCTTTCGCAGACAGCAGTTAGGGCACACAATGACAAATGTTGTTATTGTATACGGCACACGGGGGCCGAGGCTGTAAGGATTCACGTGCCATATGTGAAGTGGCGGGCGGGTGTGGGCATGCTGTATCGATGTTGTTGACTGCTGTTGGGCGTGTTCGGCAAGCGAGTCCGAAGAAAGAAGCCACCGGTTACTGGTGTGACCGCGGGGTGTGCGCGGGTGTGCATGCGGTAGGCGCCGCGACTCCCTCGATGTCGTTCGCTTGCGCGGGGTACCGGCCGAGTTGCATCATGCGACAGCAGATATCATCGAGCATGTCCGAAGCACCCGATCACTTCTGGTGTGCTGAGTAATGGTCACATAGAGCGGTACGAGCGCGTGTTCGCGTTCCTATGTATGCATACAGCATATATTTATGTCTCACCGACAATGTGGTTAGGTGGCCGCGGTGCGTGTGCTGGTGTGCGCGGGAGAGGCGCCGCGGCCGGTTATGGGTGTCGCATTACAGGGCACCGTGCCGAAGGTGGAATTCGGGGTGCTGCGTGCGGTTATGATGTGACTGCGGTTCCAATTTTTAAACTTCAACGCATCGACTATGAGAATGATGCGAAAGACAGGACCGCATCGAAAACGCGTTGTGCTTCCCGGTCGTAGTGTCAGAGACACTATGGTGTGATTATCAGAAATACTGATCGCGAGACGAGACACGTCGTCTGGGGTGTTTGTCGCAGTGCGACAAGGGTGGTGGATTGGTGACACACAAAACTGCCGTCCAAACCCAGTGCCAAACCCACACACAAAAACAAATCTATTTCGGTTGTTATTGCTGCTTGCCATGTCGTGTACACTTGATGGACGGGTTTTTTTTTTCCCACGAGGTTTTCCAGAAGTCAATGTGGACCGGATGAGAAGAGTACGATGACCGATCGTTGGACATGATAACGACTAATCGATGATGGGTCGTAGTTATCAGGGGCCGAACGCAAGATGTATGGCATGTAGGTCGCTGGTGCGAATGTGGACGGCATGAGGCCGTCATGGCACATACATACGGAATCTTACATGGGCCGGTTGGGCACGCACGAATGTGGGTAGTCGTGCGGGGAATAATCGGTGGAACGGCACGATAAACAAAGAACAATCAATAGATATGGAGCTGGTTGCGCTGGAGCGTATGGTGCCGGCTCGCGGCCTATTGATGGTGGCGTCTCGTCATGTGATGAGTCGTGGTGATCAGGAGCCAACAGCAAGATGTATGGCATGTAGGCGCTGGTGCGCCTGTGTAACGGCGTGCGGCCGTCATGACACATACGGAATCTTACATGGGCCGGTTGTGCACGCGCGACGGTGGATCGCGGTGCTGGGAATAATCGGTGGAACGGCACGATCAACGGAAGAAGTCAATAGATAAAGAGCTGGTTGCGCTGGAGCGTATGGTTGCCGGCTCACGGCCTATTGATGGTAGACCCAGGCGGACATTGAAGATGATCCGTAATGGTCAGGAACCGCACGCCGGGCGTATGGCATGTAGGTCGCTGGTGCGACTGCGAGACGATACGAGGTCGTCAGGACACATACCATATGTGGCAAGGGCCGGTTGTGCGCGCCCAAATGTGGATTCCGTGCATGGACAAATCGGTGGAACCAAATAATTTGGTGGAAAGACACACGGCACACAAACCAACCCAAAACACCCGGGGTGTGGACTTTGGGTGGTGCATCGTTCGCACCGGTGTGTGGATCAAGGGGTGGCACTATGTACATGTGACAGTGGCGGGTGCCACAGATATGCATGCTTCGTTAGTCATCCACGCGTGTTGGTAGGCAGGTGCATACCGTGACGCGTTTACTGCGTCATCGTTCTGACGTTCCCCATATATTATTTGTCCTTGCGTCGTCATACCCACTTGTTCGCCTATGATCAGGATATTGATCGGTCATCGGGGGCCCGTCGTCGGGGGACGGAGGTATGAGTAGGGACGGGGACGCCTCGGATGAGTCCGTGATTGGCCGCGAGGAGTACGAGGCGGAGAGGCAGGACAGCGCTAATGAACGGGCCATTATTAGCGCGTCGGTTGAGGACCTCAAAGCCGACATGGCGGCGAGGTTCGAGGAGGTGCTGGCGGCCGTACGCGCTCGGAGCGACGGGTCGGCGGCGGGCGGGTGCTGCCGGGGTTGCGCCGGCGCCGATGTATGGGGGCGCGGGGGCGCACAGCTCCTCGTCCGCCTACGGGCCGCATCCCGTTGGTCCACGCCCCGAGTTGCAGCCAGACGTTGGTTGGGGGGGCGGCGGGAGCGGTTTGGGCTTCACCCCCGCGACGGCGTCCCGGTGGGCAGCGGGCGGCTCGCCCATGGGTCCCGGTACGTACGGGGGCGGCGCCGGGGTGTGGCATGATCCACGACGGATGGAAAAGGTGATCATGGACCAGCGGGTGACTGCGTGGAGTTTGTCGCACACCCGCATGTGGTGGGTGGTGATGGGATGTTTTCCACCAAAAATCGAGAAGCAGAGCCTGCAAGGGCTCATGTACGACGGCGTCGAGGTCACGGCGGCGGTGGCCGACATGCTTCTTTTCTTTCGTGGTTTCGACGTGGTTGCCTTCACGCCGCGGGGTGCGGGCGGGGGTCGCCTCCCCATTGCCACGCACTTGTCCCTCATGGCCGGGGCTTTCATCACCATAGCCCGCCGGGGGATAGCCGACGACGCGAGGGCAGCGGCGGCTTCGCGGGCGCGGGTGGATGGTATCGACCATGCGTTCAAGATGGTCATCGGTGCGGTGGAGCGTCACGCTCGCGAGAATTACGCCGCCATACAAGAGCAACACAACCGAGACATCATTTTGACGTTCCTCGGTAAGGATATGGAATCGTACGTACGTGACGTGCAGCTGTTTTCGGACGAGATGCAGCGGCGCCACGTTCTACCTCCGCCGTCTGAGGCTCTGCCGGCCGCCCCCCTCCCAGCGTTTCCCAAGTTTACGGCGTATCTCCGGTCGGGAGGGCTGATCAATTCCATGGTACAGGGCAAGTCCGGCCGATCATCGGCCGCCGCGGCGGGTGCCGCGGGGGCGGGCAGTCCCACCAAGCAGCAAGGGACGTGCTACCAGTTTACTCGGAAGGGGTTCTGCCGGTATGGAGAGAAGTGCAAATTCCAGCATGTGGCGAAACGGAAGGCTGGCAGGGAGGGTGGCAAAGGAGGGGGCGACCCTGGTGGGCACTCCGACGACGGCGATTCGCACGGTACCCCAGCCACCGCCGACGCCGCCGTAGCTCCCGCTGCCGCCCCCACGGCGAAACGGGCCAAGGCGGTGGTGGGCGGTCCGAAGACTCGCGGGAGCACGAAAGGCGGTGGCGGCGGCGGCAGCGGCGCGGGGGGCGATACCGACGAATAGGGGCGCGGGCCCTGCCCCCCGGGGGGGGGAGGGCCGTCTTTAGATGTCGTTGGGGGCGTGGTCTCGGGCTCGGGCACGAACCTCCTGCGACCGAGGGCGGCTACTGCGTTGACCCGAGGTGGGGTTGGTACTTTAGATTGCAGTGACGTTCGGCGTATTGTTTCCATGGTACATGATATGTCTCAGAACGTCGAGCAGGGAACGCCACGTGCTACTATACTTGCGTAGATCGCGGTAAAATGCTTTAGGTTTTTACGTAGGCACGGGGGACGTTTTTCGTGCATGCAAGCCATCGAAAACGGCATTGGAGTGCCGCGGGTGCGGCCTGATTTTATTCGGTTTTGGTTTGGACGCATGAAGGGGTTTCCTCAAACAGAGACCGTCGCCGCTATTGTCGAGCGTGGTGCCGTCGTGCCTGTGTGTGGATATTCTGACATTCGGAAGGCGCTGTCGTATGGTAACCACCGTAGTGTAGCCACACACTCCGACACCATTCTCAGAAAAGTGTTTGATGACGTGCGGTTCGGGCGGGCGTTTGTGTTCCCGCGGGACGCCGCAGACTTGATTCCGGGGCTGCGGTTGTCCCCGTTGGGCGTGGTCGTGTCGCCCACCAAAACTCGAATTATCCATGACTTGACGTTTGAATGCTCTCCCCCGTCACGTAGTGTCAATGCCGATACGGATTCGGAGGCCGCGCCGAAGGTCGCGTTAGGTAACGTGTTGCGGGACGTTGTGTGGCGCATTTTGTGGCTGCGGAAGAAGTACGGCCCGTCGGCCCGTATCGTGTTAAGCAAGATTGACGTTACTGACGCGTTTCGGCAGGTAGCGGTCCAATGGTCGGGAGCTACCGTGTTTGGTTACTCGTTTGGAGACTTTGTCGTGGTAGATCGGCGCTTGGTGTTTGGGTGGTGCAATTCACCTGGCAATTTTTGTGTCATGACTGCCGCGTTGGAACACTCTCACAATCACACGTCGTTGGCTAATGCCGTCGTTACCGAGCTAGGACTTAGAGCCACGGACCATGTTGAGGTCCCCTTACCTAGCGCACGAGAGACACCACCCCCCTTTCCCCCTGGGTGTCGCATTCCTCCCGGTTCAGGCGGCGGTCGTTCCGACTCGTTTTTCGTGAAGTTTTATGTAGACGATGGTATCCTTGTCGAAGTCATGTGGACTCCGACTGGCGCACGGTGTAAAGTGGCGTCCGCGTCGTGTGCATCGGACCATTTCCGTGTGTTTGGCACGCGAGGACCTGGGGACCCCCCCCCTGTTGTCTCCGCATAAACTCTCTTCGTGGCAAACACGATTGTGTGTGTTAGGGTGGGACATTGATACAGTAGCTATGACGATTTCGGTTCCCACAGACAAGCTGGCACGTTTGCGGGCGACCATCAGCGAGTGGCCCCCCACGCGCCACTGTGCTTCTGAGTCCGAGTTGCGGGGGGTGATTGGTTCGCTGTTGCATATATGTGAAGTCGTGCGGCCTGGTAAATATTTTGTTCGCCGTATGCTTAACCAGTTGGGACTCCCACCGGTGCCATTGACAGCCCGGGGGCAGGAGCGGACACGGATAGGTCCCGAGTTTCATGCGGATATGCAGTTTTGGCGTCTGATGGTAGACGGGGGCTTGGGGTCGCCGTCGCGGGTGTTAACAGCCCCTCTTGTTTGTTTTTTCGACCAACCATATTCATGTCTTTTGTGGTCAGATGCATCTGGTGATGCCATGGGGGGGTATTTCTTGCATGCTGAATTCCGTTCGGGAGTCTGGTGGCGTTTCGAATTCAGTCAGGACGTGCGGGGGCGGTTTCGCCAGCAGGCTGAGGTGCGCGATGATTTGAGCATCAACACTCTCGAACTCCTCGCGATGGTGGTTGGCGCCTGGGTGTTTATTGTGCAATCGGGCATGAGGCCGGCGTACGCTCGCAATAGCATCCGTATGATGGGCGACGACTCATCGAGTGTGGCTTGGGTGAACAAGGGTCGGGGGGGCCGCGAGCCCCGCTCGGGGGCACTTATGCGTATGCTCGGTTGTTTGGAGATGGGTAGTGGGTGGTGCTTTGAGGCGGCTCATGTGAAGGGTGTCGATAACACGATTGCAGACGGTATTTCACGATGGGAGCCTGAGACCATTGACGCACACCTTCGCCTGTCCCGTCCCAATGTCGCGTGGCGCCAACAGGTCTTGGACCCGGAGGTCGCCGATCTTTGTACCGGCGTCTTAGCCGCGAGTACGTCCGCGAGTCAGTTGCGCAGTCGTCTAGAAGAACTTACCTGTCGGGTTGGCGGGCTTGGTGTGATTTTCGCGGGTTAATTGGCGCGTCGGAGTACCTCTCGGGAGAGGCGGACGATGCGGTACTGGGACAAGCACTCATGGAGTTTGTGGCGTGGTGTTGTGCGGATAAGGGTAACGTTGCACCGACCATTTCCGGCAAGCTCGCCGCTGTACAGTATTTTCATCGAGTCGATAGGCAGGTCGAGTTGCCGACCAGTACGCCTCTCATTAAACGGAGTTTGTTGGGTGTTGCGCGTGCCCACGTTCGAGTGGGTACGAAACGTCGGAGTCGTGTTCCCGTCTCGTGGGAGACGCTGCTGGAGGGCCAGCAGCTAACGGCGTTGTGGGGGACGGGCGGTCGGGTCCTATGGCTATGCTTGGCGTTGTCGTATTTTCTGGTGGCGCGTTCGGATGAGATTTTTGCCACGATGTCGGGACACTGCCACCAGGTGCATTGTTTGCGGCGGAGCGACGTCGAGTTTTTCGACGGGGAGCACGTGTTAACCCCGTTGCACTGGCACAAGGCTACGGGTGTCCGGGTTCGGTTTCGTGGCCACAAGGGAGATCAGTCGGAAATGGGGGCGTACGTTACACGAGTGCGCGATGTCGCACGAGGCCCGAGTTCTCAGATTGGCGCCGGTGGCGGTGCCGTGGCGGTGTTGGTGGAATTGATGGCGTGCCATCTGGCTTTGCCTGAGAACTCCCCTCTGTGCTCGTTTCGTTGCAGTAGGAGCAGGTCGGTTAAGGTTTGGGGATATTCCAAAGCTCTTAGCGCCCTTCGCCAGATTGTGGAGAAGGTAGGTGGCGACCCGAGACAGGTTGGCTTGCATTCATTGAGGATCGGGGCCGCCACCACGTTGGCAGCGGGAGGAGACGTACCGGATAGAATTATACAGAGAGAGGGTAGATGGAAGGAAGGGTCCGGTACGTACAAGATATATACTCGGAACAATATGGTGGACGTAGACATAGTATCCCGTAAACTAGCAAAGGGATGGAAGGAGCAGAAGGAGGGTTAGCATATACGAAGGTACGGGCAAGGGAGACAGAATGCCGTCCCACTAAACGTCGATGTTGGTGGATGTCAATGGTAGAGTACCATTGGGGGTCTCGGTATACTGAGACGACATTTTGTTAGGCCCAGCCAGTTGACGTGAAAGGGAACTTGGATTCTGGATGAGAGAGGGAAGCGACCGGTGTCGCCCCCTCGTTATTTGCCAGAGAGTTACCTTTCAGACTTCGTGGAAAATAATAATAAAAATGACACTTCGGAAACCGGGGTTTAATTTTGTTGTAATGGTCGAATTAGATTAGGCTTCATTATCTGTCGGGAAACCTGGGGTCACGAGTGTCAAAAACATTTGCCTTCGCTGTCATTCTGTGCATAGTCGAGCAACGTGTGGGAGCTGCAGAGCGGGTGAAGAAACGGAAGGACAGCAGCAGCCGCACAACGTAGTGGGGGCAGTCTAGTAAAATCCCGCCCTCCCATCCCTCTTCTTTCGAAGGTGGGGGAACAAGTTCGGCGTACTCGGTAACTAGTCGGATGTGTTAGAAAGGAGTGTACCATTTGAGGTCTTGGTCAGTTTCGGGACTCCTGCCTTTGCAGTCGTAGTCCCCCGGCTGCTAGTGTTTGTGGGGAGAGAGATAGTTATGTAGGAGTTGACGCCATTCCTCGCAGGCAACGCGGCTGGAGAGACGATGGGCGTTCCTGCGTATCTCTCTTCACAGCACGTGGCCTAGAAACCGAATGAATGATTGAAGCAATTCTAAAGAAAACAACAGTATCTTCTTCGAGGGGGGTGTTCACGGCAATCAATGACGTAGTACGTGGTGCATGTTTATGCACGAGACCAGCTCGCTATTCAGGGTATGAATGGTCTTGTCCTACGGTAGCTCAGTGGCAGCGTGGGTCTACATAGATCGACCCTTGGGTCTACTTGGCGCTGCATGAAGTGAAATGATATTGGGAGTCTTGCAGCAACAACAACAATAACAACCGCAACAACAGTATGTATAAGAAAGTTTGGTGCTTCGCGCCACCGCCCAAAATGGAGCGATTCCAAGGCAATGGTTAACGTAGAGTGTACTCCAGGCACACTCTTTAGGGTAATGGGTCGATGAACACACCCCAACGTTCGGCCCGCCCAATGTTCAGTTTTTTTGCGGGATGTTGAATCGACTACGTTTTTTGTAAAGTACCATTCATTGCGCTGTGTCGTGTGTAAGGTATTACAATCTCGAGCAGGCAAGGTTTTGGCGCTTCGGCCGTGGTAGACGGGATATAGATGGAGCGATGCAAGTTGCCCCTACCGAGAGAAGCAGAACCGTCAGAAAGAGAGAAAGAGGAAATTTGGATGTGTTGCTAAAAGGCCATTTGTTACAGTGTCTTTTTTATTAGAGCTTTTTCCCCCTAAAAGAGACGACCTAAAAAATGATCTACAAGAAAGATGACCCCCTTCTTGCGGTGCTGGTCCATCCTTTTTTTTTTTTTTTTCCGAGTCATCGACCGAAAAAAAGAGACCCTGCAACGGCCGTTCGTCACACATACACCTTCCACCGCTCGCTATGGTGTTTCGGTGATATCTCCGCATACAGTGAAGCAACAGCGATGACAAAGGCATCCGCCATGAGCTGTGTGTATCGTCCGTCTTGGGTTGATGGCTGTTGGAGACCACAGGGCGATTGGAGGCACGGAAACTGAGGTGGCGAGGGTCAACAGCACGCCGGAAAAATACCCACCGCGCCAGCAACCAGTTTTTTTTGGCTCTTTGGCCTGTGTCGCAACTTTGGTTTATTGATGCTCCCGCGCCACCCACTCCAGCACCAGCGATGACAAAGGTATCCGCCATGAGCTGTGTGTATGGTCCGCCTTGTGTGATGGTTGATACAGACCAGGAGGCTGAAGGGCGCTCAAAAATTGTGAGCGCAAGAGTCGTGAACAAGCGGGAAAAATGACCCGCCTCGTCTTGAAGCAATTGTTTTTGCTCTTTCGCCCGTGTCGCAACTTTGGTTCATCGATGCTCCCTCGCCACCCACTCCAGCAACAGAGATGACATAGGTATCCGCCATGAGCGGCGCGTATGGTCCGTCTTGTGTGGTGGTTGACACAGATCAGGAGGCTATAGGGCGCCCAAAAGTTGGGTTCGCAAACAAAGTTGACAGCACACCAACAAAGACCCCCCGCTGCTGCGTCCAGACTCTCTCGGCTCGTTTGCCGCTTGTTTGCGCCGCACACATCGGGTTGTCCACTTGGTCCAGTCGAATGAAAAAACAACGCTACCGCTGATGTGCGAAGGTGTACCGATTCTGGTAAAAGTCAATCGACGGATACCCTGCGAATCGGGTCCTCCTTAACACTCTCCACCCACAGAGTTTACCCTCAACTGGGAACCTCTTGTGGCCAGGACGGGTAGTAATTCGATGGAAGTGTCACAAGGTTCTTTATAGGATCGATTCCAAGAGGTGTTCTCAGGACTGACACACATTGTGTCCATGGGAAAATGTCCAAGTCAGGAGAAAAAATGTACACCCAAGGAGATCCGAACCAGTATCATGCTGACGCCATATATATGCGAAGGTGTACCGATTCTGGTAAAAGTCAATCGACAGATACCCTGCGAATCGGGTCCTCTTTAACACTCTCCACCCACAGAATTACGGTACACCTTCGCAGATGCTACTGACTCTGCACCAGTCACATGACACAGCTTGTGTGAACACCGTTAGAGTTTGCGGGGATCAACCGTCGAGAAGAGATTAACTTCGTAGGTAGCGTCATGTGGTTGTGACCAAAAAAAGACCACAGAAAAAGACAGCCCCGACCTATCCAAAACTGCCCCAGATAAAGACAAGATGGGCTGTCCAAAACGGGTTGTCTTTTTTTGTTGGCCTTTTTCCCTGAAAGAAGACACCGTGAGAAGGGGTTCTGTGGCCAGTTGTCTTTTTTTGAGAAGGAAAAAGAAAAAGCTAGCACCAACAACATAGAACCGTAAGAAATGGCCTAGACTAAGCTACCAACAATTGCTGTCAGGCGATGACAGGAACCTAGGTGCCGAGAAACATAACGAGTAAATGTCAGCGCACATGAAGCCTACAAGAACGAGTCTGTGACGGTACTACTATTGTATGTAAGTACACGGTAAATTTCGTAACTTCGAAGACCAAACGAGCCCGCTAGCGGGAATCGATGAAGATGATAGATTCGTCGTGATTGATTGAGTGATGGGCGGGTGAACCACCAAGATAGAGATAGAGAGTGAGAGAGAGAGAGGGACAAAGAGAGAAGACACACAGAAAAGCTTCCAAAAATGAGAGAGATGAGGCCGATTTTATATACTATACTCCGAGTACATCGCCACGTCGAGAAAAACCAAAACAAAGAACTTGAAGACACACGCACACACGACACGCAACATGCACACCATACATTTGTCAAAGTAGTTCACACAACGAACCTGATGAACGAACGTGCGTGGTGAAAAACGAAATAAAACATCCAAGGGGTTGACACGTCGAGAGAGCCATGGGCGTACCGGGACGAGAGCGGGAATGCACGACTCTCGATTTTTCGATTGATCGGAACTTTCGAAACATTATTTTAGGAAGGAGCTTCAACAACAGGGGCTGACAGTGACATTTTTGGTAACCCTCAGGGCGATGGAGATACCGGACCCGGGTAGAACACGTGTCAAACCCGCTCGAGGAGGAGTTCGAA
>FN649741.1:0-19072 GCA_000310025.1 Ectocarpus siliculosus | reverse complement strand
GACACGTGTTCTACCCGGGTCCGGTAGGCGATAATGTGGTGCGTGACTTCGAGGATGCGTCGGGTCTATCTAGGGGCTCGTCCTGAGCGAGCCTGGAGAAAATGCTTCTTCCCGATGCCCGGTGGACGCAGAAGAGCGAGGCGGAGATTCTGCGGCGGCAGCGTTTGGAGGATATTGCGAGGTGTACAGGGAACCAACGGGGGGAGAGATCCGGCTGCTTTACAATATCGGGGGCGGAAAGGACCGTTGCGAGACGACACACGCCTTGATTGCTCAGATGTGGGGGATACTTTCCTGAGGAAGTATAACCAACATTTGTGCACATACAAAGTACAGAAAGATACGATTCATTGGGGGTAACTTGCCATCGGAAGAATAACAAGTAGTTCTCTTCTCTTCTTCTGCGGTCTTTTGGCCGCTTGCGGCCGAGAGTAGAGGCGGAGAGTCTTCTACTCTCCTCCCTCTCTGCCCTCTCTGCTGGTCTCTCTTTCTCTCTCTCTCCTCGTTACATTTCACGGAAATAAGCCACCCTTGGCAGTGGGCAAATACTCCAACGGCACCGTCTCCGGTCCCTGACAGGAGCCTCAGTATCACAAAAAGAAAAGGCATGGGTCACTTCGCCGTTCGTCAATTCTTGGAAAAAGCGTCACCTCGTCGTCCGGGACCGTTCGTTTCGTAGATTTGGTAGATTTGGTAGATTTGGTACAATAGCCCGACATTCGACAGCACCGACACGTGACCGACACCTTTCCAATCATTCTCCACTCCATTTCGACAAGTCGTAGCTGCTCCAGGCGTACACCACCTGCCATTCCCCACCACCAATCTTCATCCAACAACAACGTTATCGCTTTCGCCACCCTAGCTCACTTCTCCGGAGTACTTGTCTTGCAACCATGGTCGTAGAGCACCAGCAGCAGCCAACCAGCGTCATTGTTCCCGAGGCAGTTGTCCAACAACGAAGATGCTGCTGCAGCGTTCCGTCCAACGCTTCGAGCGCTGTGAAGAATGTGAGGATGGACTGCTACTGTGTGTACGACTGGTACAGAAGAGGGCGGTGGCGAGACGCCTCGGTTGAGCTAAAACTTTGAACAATGTGTTTTTGTACAAATAATCCGACCTATTTACTACAGCAGTATCTCTATGCATGTTGTGGGCATGGATGTTATGTACTGTAAGGTAGATGCGTATACCAGATCCGAAGTTGTTTGTTTCCTCTGGGTGTGCTGGACTGCTGTCATATGCTTGATGGCCATCGCTCAGTATGGGTGCTCGGCTTTAGCAGTCGTTTAAAGCTCAAGCCCTAGCCCCCTCTCCAATGCGTCGTCCCACTTTCATTCCGCTCACCGTCAGACGCGAAGGATCTCTGTCATCATCATCATCATCCACATCATCGCTCTCTACTCGTGGTATCGTGAGTTTGAAACCCCTTTTCAGTTGATTTGCCTGTTTATGCCAAGGCTAAGGCTGTCTCAGTTTCTTGTTTGCTACTGCAGACGTTTTGTTACGGCAGACGTTTACGCACCACGCTACAGGCTCCCTTCGGCCGACAAGTATCATCTCAAGTGTAATTAATTGCAGCCAACCGGCCCATGATTTTATTAGAGAAGCGTGTATGCGTACGGATTCGGTGTGTTTTTGGAGTTGGCCGGAGTCAGATACATACCGTTACTGTAGTGGTGATGTTGTGAGGACAATTATGAGGTCGATGCAAGCTCGCATTGTTTTCTTTTTTGTATACTGTTCAAGTGCTTCTTCATGCGACAACGTACACATGATGGTTGGACTCACGGCCGAAACGGTTGCTCAACGTACACCCGTCTTACTCCCCTTTGCCCCTGCACGTTTGTGGCAGTCCAATACATCGGGAATGCCATCGGGATCGTCATGGGCAGCGTTGTTCTCTGTTCGTTAACGAAACGCACGTACACGGCGGCTGGCGTTCTGTACATTCTAGGCTTCATCGCCGACGCTTGCAACGGGGGCATAATGTGAGTGCATGGATCATTGTACGAGACGACCTCTCACTGTACGCATAGCAGACGTAAGTTGCCGAAGACTACCAAGAATGAGTAGATCTACAGTACCAAGCATGATGCAAACGGTGAGTCTAGAGTGCACGGTCCTTCCTCCAACGCCGTTGTAACTCCTGCTGGTACACCCGCACCGGATGATAGTGGTAACTGCCTCAGCCGAGTGAATCGTAGTGAGTGGTTGTTGCTGAGGTGTTGGAAACCGGCACCTATTCGAGGGCTCCCGACCTCCCCGTCGTCTCTGCCCTTGTCATTCCCGAGTTTGACGAGCTGTCGCGAATGTTCCAACATCATGCACGACAATGCACCACACTTGTAAGTCCTCTGTCTTCGCAAGCTCTCAAAGTGTTGCGACGCGTGTGCCTCGAGTCGTGGACCCGTGTTCTTGGCAGTATCGGAAGATTGATGTCTGGAGTTCAAAACGATCGCACACACGTCTAGCATACAATGACGAAGGAAGAAACGGCGCGACTTACATCGGGTTGGTGCCATTCTAGCAGCCTCCGTTCACAAAGGAGCTGCACGATTTCTTGATTCTTGCTGGCGTGCCTGGGACAGGTTATTGCAGCTGGTTGCCGGGGTGGTTTCCCCATATAGTATATGCTGTGACACACTGTGTTGTTTGTGTCACACCTGTACCACCGGCCAGAGTATCGCAATTGACATCGTTTTGAGGCACGCGGTTCTACCTAAGCACATCAGTGGGGGCGAGGGGTGAGGGGGCAAGGGAACAGCGGACAGGCAGAGGGTTACAGAAGGACGAGTATAGAGACTCACAGTTTGTGTGTTCCCACGCGATCTTGTCGAAGTGAGGTGGCGAAACACGTTTGCGGGACCCCTTGCCAAGATTGGAAATGTTATGGTTGCCGTAAGACGTGCTGGTGCTGATGATAATGATGTGTTTGACATCAAGGCCGACCCTTCTCACATCGTGCTCGCTGGTCACCTTCGACGAGGTTTCGATTGGACAGTGGTTGTTTGGAGAAAAGCGCATCTCGACTCACTCGACATTGTAACTTTATGGTCGAGGACGTTCATTTCTTCCTTCGAAACCTTCAAAGCTTCCTTTGATAACCCGCAACAACCACGTCCACGCCTTGTTACCCTTCCATGAACCACGTACAGGATTACCTTGATGGTCATGTTCAACAGTGACGACGAGTTTAACGACTACGGCAGCGTATCTATCGGTCTAGCACTGCTGTTTACCGTCCCTCCTATCCTGGGGGCTCTTGCCTTCCTCGCGGGCTCGGTGTTCGCTTTCAAGGCTGTCTGCAACTGGGAACAGAGTGGTGCCTTGTACGCCTCACCGGTCTAGAATACTGGGCGGCAGTTCCTGGTCTGCAGGTGACGTGAAACCGGCTATTGGAGGAGAACCTTGTCTCCGGATGCAGTAAGCGGAACATTCGGAATGCTACGAACCTCTGCTTGCTAAGGTGTAAAAATTCCGCATGTTACTTGGAGTCCTTGGTTGAGGATACAGCCGGAAACGCGGAAAATGCGATCATGGTTCAAACCAGGACAACTGCCCCAAATATGATCCTTGACAACTCAAGCGAGAGAACTGAAAATCTTATCCTCGACAAAACGCTTAATGCTCCGACGCTCGCTGGCAAGCAAATGTTTTGTTGAGTATCCTGGCCCTGCTGTTCCCCGGTTTGCAACCCCGCACGTGTCGCCGTGCAGGTTCCCTAGCCTATGCCTGCTCAACCGGCGCAGTTCATGGATCTGGACAATGCATGTCCCAGGACGAAACATCATATCATATTTAGTCCCCCAGTGTGCATAGTCTCCTGTACAAGCGTCAAGGAACTCGGGAGTCGTAGAGACTCTCGGTGGGGCATGCGAGGAACGACACGCAGTGTTCCACTGTCAGGGCAGGCTGCACATTTCGGCGCGCGCGTAGCGCACCGCATTGATTGATGTGTTCGATGGGAAGCGGGGTGGATATGAGGCACCCTCTCACCCCTGGAGTTGGCCGTCCTTTCTCAACGTGGTCTTGTGGAAGTATTCTCAGCATTATCCGCGTGTGGACATATTGTTGGAATGTGCATAGGCGTGCGCTACATGTATCATTCAGTATTTACAGTTATACTAGCGGCAACTAGTAAATAGAGTGCGCCGCCAACAGGCCCAACGGATGTGATTTTTTGTCCGAAACAGTACATACCAGTATACGGTACTCCGAGTATATCATAGCGCACCCTGGGAGAGCATTGAAGGCGTCCTCCGTTCCCTCCTCGTCCAGGATGTTGTTTACCGTGATGGCGTACAAGTTCATGTTCAAATCTATTAACTTGTTACGTACGCCCTTGTCGTACGCTGGCCCAGTAGCCTTGTGGGTAAAGATTGCGGGCATGTCATGGGCTTCCACATGGATCGGCCCTTGGGTCTACTTGATTGGCATTGCATGAAATGGAATAGTGTAGGAATTGTATACGTTGTTGGAAGCCTTACAACAACAACAATAGAGTTGAAATATCTTCTTAGAGGGTGCTGTTCACGGCAATGACGTACATAGTTTATGTTTATGTCGAGACCAGCTCGCTATTCAGAGTATGGGTGGCCTTGTCCTACGGTAGCTCAGTGGCAGATTGGGTCTACATAGACGACCGGTGGGTCTACTTGGCATGAAATGTTATTGGAAGTCTTGCAACAACAACAGCAAGAACAACAACAACATTTTCAGTATTATATGTAGTTTGGTGCTTCGCGCCACCCCAAATGGGAGCGATTCCAAGGCAACGTTTAACGTGGAGGGTACCCCAGGCACACTCTTTAGGGTAATGGGTCGATGAACAGACCCCAACGATCGGCCCGCTCTATGTTCAGTTTGTTTGCGGGATGTTGAATCAACTATGGTACGTTTTTTGTAAAGTACCATTGCGCTGTGTCGTGTGCAAGGTAGTAGAATCTCGAGTAGAGAAGGTTTTGGCGCTTCGGCCGTGGTAGATGGGATAGATGAAGCGATGCATGGTGCCCCTATAGAGAGAAACAAGTGTCAGAAAAAGAGAAAGAGGAAACTCGGACGTGTTGCCAAGCTGCAACTGCTGTCAGGGCATGAGAGGGAAAAAAAACCTAGAGGCTGAGAAACACAATTGAGTAGTCAGCGCAGATGAGGCCTACAAGAACGAGTCTGTCTGTGACGGTACTATACAAGTACACGGTAATTTCGTAACTTCGGAGACCGAACGAGCCCGCTAGCGGGAATAGAAGATGATAGACTCGTCGTGATTCAGTGATGGGCGGGTGGACCCACCAAGATAGAAAGAGAAGGAGAGCGAGGAGACACATCAGAGAGAAGACGTAACTGACAGAGATGAGACCTTTCGACTCCAGAATTCAGAGAGCTGAGGTGAACTCGAAGACCCACACACACGCAACATGCATAGTTCACAGAGCGAACCCGATAAAAAAGTGTTCCGATAATTCGGGAGGTTGACGTCTTCACTCATCTCATGAGATTTGAGGGTCGATAGGAGCGAGGAGCGCCTGACTCACCACCGTTTTACGAGCCACAGGATGTTCCGCTACTGCGCGCAGGACATGCGGCTCAGAAAGACGACTAGGGCACAGGGCCGTGTCTCCCTCAACAACGACCCGGTCCTTACCAGTCTTGACCCTAGGGAAGTAAGCGACAAAACTGTTCAGCAGCTCATGAGTATCACGGTACGGTACGTCGCAAATGTACCCGGGACGGACGACTTTCGACGAAGTGGGAGGGCAAGCTCGAGGACACTATAGACCACCTTCCGACTCTGTCAACGTTCGCCACTTACTCCGCCGCTGATCACCACATGGCTGACCTCTATCGCCTCATGCCAAGGGCTGCGGAGGCGCCTGAGGCGAGCGTGGGCAAAAGAAATGTCCGTCCCATTCAGGAGCGCACCCGCCTGCTCATCGCCAACCCCCATATCGCAAAGTGGTGCGTCTGGGAGATGATACAGGCGTTTAAGAAGTACTTCCTAGGAGTGGACGTGGGAACCAGGGGGGGGGGGGGGTGCCAGGGGACGACGAACTCGTCGGCGGTGGAATGACGGCCACGACGGCGTCAACCCCGACTGGTGCCAGTCGCAATGAGTGGCACAAGGAGTGCGCGACGACTCCAGATCCTGAGTCGGGGAAGGCAGTACCGCCGTCGCCGCCCCCACCTCCACAGATGCGGTTGTGGTTCCGGTGCCAGTCCTCAACGAGGAACAGGCTCTCGCTGTACGCCTGTTGGAAGAACACGCGGCGAGCCTCGACAACTACCGGGCGGCAGCTCATCAAGTGACCCGCGGAGTCAACGGCGCGAGGCCGATGGGGCCCCTGCCGGTGCTCACGGCTCCTCTTCGTTTGTTGCTCACTGGAACCGCGGGCACCGGAAAGACTGTTTGCGTCCACAGAGGTGCTCCATTGCCCGCCAACCTACGCGCTGAATATATCCTTAAAGAGTTCATTCCCACGACTCGCTCCGACATCTTTCCTGCCCTCCAACCAAAATACTCACTTGTCGCTGCTACAGACCGTCCACAGCGGTTCTAGGATTCCCGTACAGGGCCACCGTTCTTTCGGCCTCAGCCACATAACGGAGGCAGCCTGCGGGGACCAGCAGCAGCGGATGGCTGGCGTCGATTTCATCCTCGTAGACGAGTTCTCCATGGTGGGGCAGGAAATTCTCGGCCTGACTAGAGCTAGCGGAAAACAGGTCGGAGGCGTGGAGGCGTGGAGGCGTGGAGGCGAGAGGGTTGGTTAGAACTCCCACCTCAACGTCTTCTGAGGACCGAGCATCAACCTCATGGGCGACCCAGTCCAGCTTCCTCCAGTCGGAGCTAGTCCGTTGTGAAGCCGGACACCTTCGACAGTCGGCCTCAGCTTCCAAGAACTCCAGGCGTGGTTGGCGATGAACGACGCTGTCGAACTCACGCAGGTCATGCGCAAACTTGGTCCGAAGCAGGCCGACTTCCGCGACTCACTGCTGCGTGTCGCCGAGGGCATGCAGACCGAAGCCGCCTGGGACGTTCTCGCGCACAGGTTCACTACCTCCGTAGGGGGTTGTAGAGCGTGAAAGCTTCGACGACGCTCTCCATATCTTCTCCACATGCACACGCAGCCGCCGGCAAGTGGAACTGGCCGTGTTTGACCTCTCTTGGAGCCCCCATCGCGAGAAACAAAGTGACGCACACCATCCCTGGCTACGGTGCAGTGTCCTCCAAAAGATTCAGAGGTTTTCAGCCGCATATCTCCTTCGCCGTAGATGCGAGTGTGTTCAAAACAACAGCGTTCGGGATCAACAGCAGCGTTTGGGTATCGGCCGACCTTGCCAGCGGAGCCATCGGGGAGTGGTGCATATGCAGTGGGCGGTTGAACAAGCGCTGCCAGAACTGCCAGTCGTCGTGTGGGTTCGCGTATAGAATTACAGGGGTCCTCATTACCTTCTAGGGCCGCTACGAAGGGGGTGGGGCGAAGGGCAAACTGATCTCACAAGTCTCCATCGCCCCCATGGACGACCAACCGCCCGCGGGTCGCGGAAGAAGCAGCGGTACTTCGAACGACTCTTCCAATACCCGCTGCAGAACGCAATTACCATTGATGCTCGCCTTCGGCATCACTATCCACAAGAGCCAGGGTGCGCTGCTTCTTGAACATCGACACCAGCAAGAGGGGCTACGGTTAATCGTTCACTGCCTACAGCCGGTGCGGTATGCTGGAGATTGAACCCCTCGAGCCCTTCTCCCTTGAATGATTCCTAAAAATTGGCGACAGACAGTCGTTCCTTCCGGAACGCCTCGACGCCATCGACCACGTGCGGAGCATCGAGGACAGCACACGCCGTCAGCATGGATTGCCGGCCATCGTATGGACCGCCCGCCCGCCTAGAGCATGACGGGGGATGGGCGGACCCAGGAGGTGGGGGGAGGCAGGGTGGAGGACGAGGGGCGTGCGTGTTGGACGCTCACCTGGCGGAGGAGCGGGTGGAGGACGGCACAGCGGTGGAGAGGGACGACGGCGAGGTGGACCGGAGATACCGGACCTTTCTAACCCTCCATCGGTGCTGGAGTGGGAGGTATACGTGCTACGGGGAAGTAGGACGCCTTGACAGGCTCCTGGTTGTACGTAGCCTACCCCCTCGACGCTTTTGGGCTCGATTCGCACTCTTCCACAAACCCGCCCAAAGGGATGCCGCGTCGCAGTCTTCAAGGTCGTCCTCACCGACGCAGTCAAGAACCAGAAGGGCAGGATAATGGTGGTAGTCGTGCTGGGTGATGACACTATATCTCTCCCTATGTTTGGCTCGGTGTGTTTCGTGTTGGTGGGCGGGCGGAGATTTGTTCTGAGGCAGTTACTGTAGTGACGTCGTTTCCTCGGTTCGCAGGTACGCCCTTCTTTCAGCACGTGGTCTCCCTGCGTGATCGTCTCCAGTCAACGTCCTTCCACCAATGATAACGTACACACGAGCCTACAGGTACGGTCTTCAGTAAAAAAAGTCATTCCACCCCCCCCCCCACCTAGGAGGAATTACTACATACAGCAGTAGTTTACATGTACATTTAGTCTACAGTAGACGAACGTCCAGGGAAATAAAAAAAATATGCCGAGCAGTCGGTCTGAAAAGAAACACACACATTGATACGGTATCATCTATCTTTAATCCGGAGAGTAGCGTTGACTCCCCCGTGACGCTCGGTCACAGGGTCCCAGATCATGGCCTACAGTAGAATAATTTATTTTTGTTTTCAAAGGCGCACTGAAACTGAGACGTCTTTCCATTGGTGTATATATTTTTCCTTGATGGGTCAGCCGGGTATCTCGGTCGATGTTACATACTCACACACGCACACCGCACGTTTTCCTCTTCTTGCAAATCAAGCGTGGTGTGCGCATGACGCTGTGGCGCAATTTTCCACGATTCTCACCCCCCTCAACAGCACTTGAAAAATGGTCGCCGAACATGCACTTTGTTCAAGGCTCACGGTGTTGCATCAGCAGCACCGCCAGCTGGAGATGCAGGCAGGACTCGACGTCGTGTTGATTTTTATGATAGGCCCATACACTACAAGCAGGGGGGTGGTGAAGTGGGGTGTTGAAGACGGTTCCCGGCGGAGTGAAGAGAGAGGAGGGAACGAGACTGTGTGTGAGGAAATAGCAGAGGGCCCCTACATCGCGTTGGTTGGAGGAGCCCGATGAATACAGTCTTTTTTTCCCTCCTAGGGATGAACGGAGATTGCACTTCGCGCTCCGCGGCTCATTATAATGATACAGTCAACCAAGGTGTCTGATTGTTGATTCTCACAGTAATTGGCACAGGCTCACACATTCCCATGCCTATTCGCCTCATGGGAATCCGCAAACTGCGAGGCAATATTGTGGGTTCCAACCAGGGTTTTTCGTGCGGAACGCATCCCCTGGAAATTGAGTCAGTGCCCATGACTCTAAATAGATGTCGAGCTGAGAAATGCCCCTTTTCGGCAGACAAAGGTGTGCCGAAGCAACAGAAAAGTTAATGTTATGGACATACATCACACCGTGTCTCGTACCCTTTACGAGATATTGCACAAATTTCCAAGCCGCTGACCTCGACAATGTGAAAAAAGAAAAGTCCCGGAAGATCGTTGAACCAACCCGCCCAAGGTTCTTCTGCCTCTACGCCTCCCGCTGTTGCTGTTGCCGCTGTTGCGTCTCCTCCGGGTCGAGCCAGGGGCGGTGCCTCCTCCGGTGGCGCATCCTCCAAATGAGACCCCGCCACACCCTCAAAGCGCACCACCACGGGGCGCAAGTCATTCCCTCCCTACACCGGAGCGGGGGAGAAGCTTGCACTTTGCAAGGTCTCACGGAACATCGTGTCCTTGGCCTTGGCCTTGAAAAGCGCAAGCTGCTCCTCCTCCGTTATCTGATGTAGAGGGAGGACTGACTTGTGCTCCAATGAGGTGCGCTTTGAAGATGAGGCGGGGGGTACGCGGGAGGGTACACCATCAGAGGAGGCAAAGCCCCCAGCACGAAACTTAGGAAAGGGAGCAGCAGCAGCCGCAGCAGTAGCAGCGGGAGGAGGAGAGGCAGAAGCACACTGGGCGGGTTGACTCGACGATCCGCCGGGAGTGTTCCCCCTTCCCAATGTCGAGGATTTCTGGTTTTGACTTTGTGCGATATCTCATAAAAGACGCGGAACGCGAGGGTGATGTGCGTAGAAGCATGCAAGCTCGAAGCTTCAAGGCCGTGGGATAAAGAACGCGCCAAAAATCAATGTGCAGAGACACCACCGAACCGGTACTACGTCGGCGTTCAACCAACAGCACGGCGCTATGGCTCTCCTTCGTTGGCACCGCGCTCCTGCGTATGTGTGCTCCCGCTCAGCATCTCGTTTATTCTCCCATGATGGAGGCCTTGTTGGTTCGGGAAAGCGGCCCCGGGAGAGAACCAGGGCGGGGCGCGTTTGAGCGCCGACCGCACGGTCCAAGCAAGGGGATCAGGGGTGTGTGGTGTGTGGTGTCCAACAAATTATGCGCCGATGACCCCGGCGCGATTTATGAGCGGGAGGAGGCGCGGCCTTGGCAGGGAGGGGAGGGGGGGGGGGGGGCTCAGATGTCAAAGTCTTACGTAGTCGTAATCGTCCTTTTGTCCCCCCTGGCCGCTTGAATTGTTGTGACCTTTTTCTGTATCTTTTCGACACAGGACGGATTAATTTCACGCAACAACATCCTGCCTAATCTCTTTCTCGGAGCTAATTCCTGGCATACACATACCCTCGATTTTCAACGAAGGACATCGGTCAGTATGGGTGCTTGTCGCGACATCAGCTCTTCGATGCTTAACCCCCGTTCCCCCCTGTATTGTGTCATTCCACTGTCATTCTGCACACCACCAGACGCGAAGGGTCGCTATCATCATCCTCATCATCCACATAATCACTCTCTACGCGTGGCCGCGTGAGTTCCCCGCCTCTTTCCGTTGAATTGCTTGTGTATATCGAGGCTCTCTTACTGCGGTGTTTGTTGCTTTAGACGTTCTCTCACAGCGCCACAGGTCTCCTTTTGCCCGATAAGTGCTATCTCAAGTTTGATTGCAGCCAACCGAGCCACGTTTTAGAAGGCGTAAACGTGTCAAAGAAGTTGTTGAGTTTAAGGAGACAGAGAGTTGCGCTGCTTCGAGTAAAACTGCTGCAAAGTCTTAATATTGTGTTCGTGTGCTCTGGGCTTTCATGAGACAACGTACACCTGATTGTTGGACTCACGGCCAAACCGGTTGCTCAACGTTCCCCCGCCCCACGCCCTCATGATTCTCCGCGATTGTTTGTGGCAGTCCAGGACGTCGGGAACATCATCGGCATTGTCATGGGCAGCATCGTTCTCTGTTCGTTTACCAAACGCACTTACACGACGGCTGGCGTTCTGTACATTCTGAGCTTCATCTCCGACGCTGGCGCCGCAGGCGTATTGTGAGTGCATGATATCAGTTTCATACTACATTCGTGTCGAACACTAGGCTTGTTCTGACTTCCTCAAGGTAGCAGTCGCGTGTTGCTGAAGACTACAAAGAATCAGATGGTCTACCAAGCATTGTGCGAACGGTGGGTCAGATGTGCTCGGTCTTTCCCCCAATACCGCCGTTGGTACTCCCACTCCCACCAGTAACTCGCACTGGTCGACAATGGTAACTGACGTCACTAAGGTTGCATTGTTGGGTTGTCGCTGAGATTTTTGAATCCGGCACTTATTCCCGGGCGCCCCATCTCCCGGTCGTTTCTTCTCGTCCCTGAGCTTCAGGAACCGTCTCAAACCTTCACGCATCGCGCCGCAATGCACCGCATGTGAAGGCATTCCGTGAAAGCTCCAAATAATGTTTCGATGCCACCCTCGAGTTGTGGACACGTATTCTTGCCAACACTGAAAGAGGTTGCAGAACAACCTGCCACTATCACTGGTGATGATGATCTGTTTCGCGTCAAGGCCGACCCTTTCGATGTCGTGCTCGCTGGTGATTGTTTGGCCGGGTTGCGGCCGGAAAACGGTACACGGGCCTCGATAGTATACTAGGGTCATTGGAGGTATGTGTAGCAGCATCACGGGCGAGGACGTTGCTCCTCCGTTCGAAACCGTTACAATTTCCTTCGAAACCGACAGTCGCGACACGAACGCCCAGCCCCACACCCTTCCACCGCCACCCCCTTCTCCGGCCGCTGCTACCGAACGCCTTTAATTGCCGTCAGGATATTCTTGGTCACGATCGACGATGACGACATGGGGCCGACACCTGCCGATATAGCAGTTCTACTTGTCACCCCTCCTGTCCTCGGGGCCCTCGCCTTCCTCGTGGGCTTGGTGTTCGCCTTCAAGGCTGTTGGTAACTGGGAACAGAGCGGTGCCTTGCGCGAGTCACTGCTCTAGAACACTCGGTGGCAGTTGGTAGTCTGCAGGCGAGGTGAGATTGACCACTGGAGAATACCCTTGTCTCTGGGGGCGGTGAGCGGGATATTTGGAATGCTACGAACCTCTGGTTGCTAAGGATAACCATACGTGATCGGGGTACCTGGTGTATTAGAAAGCCGGAAACGCGAACATTTACTAGCTTTGTTTAAACCATGACAACTGCTCCGCTCTGATCCTAAACGCCCTCCTTTTGACACTCAAGCAAGATAACTCTCAACTCTATTCCTCGACAAATCACTAAAAATACTCCGACGTCTGTGCTGGTAAGAAGGCATTTCTTTGAGTATTCTTGGCCTGCAATCCCTCGGCATGCCCCCCCCCGCACGTCCCGCCGAGCAGGTTTCCTAGCCTACGCTGCTTCAACCGGCGGCGCAGTTCACGGGTCTGGATGATGCATGCCCTAGGACTAAAATCATACTCAGTCTTCCGGTAGTGTACACAGCATGATACAGTCTCCCGTACGACCTCCAAGGACGTACTCGGGAATCATGCGCAAATACCGGTGCGTGGCGCGAGGAAAGACACGCGGTGCTGCACATTAGGACATTCCGGCTCGCCCGTAGCTCACCGACCTGATGTGTTCGATGGGAAGCGAGGTATATATGAGGCACCCTCTCACCCCTGAAGTTGGTCGTCCTTCTTCAACGTGGTCTTGTTAACGTCTTCCCCGCGTTGGAGGAGGTACTAGAATACTGCTGTGGAATACGCGATATGCAGGGCCGCGAAGCTCTAGGCCTGACCTTGCAGATATTTTTGGTTGTTTAAAAGTGGAGGGTTGTTCAGCACACGCCGTTCGCTCTGTCCGGTCATGAGTTCTTGAGCACGTCGACAACACGAACACGAATTTAGATATATCGAAAAGTGTTGGTAAAACAGACTCTATCGTTGTGTTTAAATATACCTCGCAGTGTTGGTAGATGTACATTTGTCTATAACTTGCGCGGCAACCAACTTAGCGTGCACCGCCAAAAGGCCCAACGGGTGTAAATTCTATATCAGAGAATGCACTTCTTCTATAGACACGCTGGGAGAGACGGGCCGGGCCGGTCAGGGTCGTCCCTCGTCCCAACTTCGTAGACGATGCCGTTTCCAACGGCATAGTTCATGTTTTCCATCGACCAGCTACTCAGAGTGTGGATGGCCTTGTCCTAAGGTAGGTCAGCGGCCTTGAGGGTACAATTTCATTCATTTCATGGTCCCTAGATAGAGCTTGAGTTCGGCCCTTGGGTATATTTGAGTATGGCTCTAATGAAGTGTTTTCAATTCGTTGTTGGCAGTCTTTGAAAGGTTGCTGTTGGTAAACAATCACTCTCGCACCGTCCGAAACGAAAAGAAAATCCATCCCAAGCATTACAAACGTGCGAGAGCCACATTTACCAGTAGGTACAGTATAGTCGGTATGATAAGACCACGGGCAAGGCGCCATCGAAGCCACTTGTATCTCCGTAGGACTATCCTCCGTCTGTCTTTGCTGTCTGTAATGTTTCTTGCGGTATATCGTGGCGGGAGTCTATTGGTGAACTATGTAATTGGAACAAGACTATGTTCGATGACCGTTTGGCCTTCGGGGAGCTTGGCCAATGGGAGTCCGTCTTGCGTTGGCGATGTTGGGTTGTCTTGTGGTATGAATGGTAATAGTAACGCTGTTTCACCAAACCACTGGTCTATCTTCGGTCGCAAACGATTATCTACGAGATCTGAGCCATTACACATTTCGATTCATAGTCGATCCGGGGAAGGGCCGACTGAATCCCTTCTCCAAATCCTCCTATACAGCACGCACTGGCGTCTGGGTCTGGGTCACGATTGCCCGCTCGCGGGTCAAGGAACATTCCCGTTTATAACGCATGCGTCGAACACATGCTCAACGAGAGGACCGCTACCACACCCACCCTCAGCCTCTCCGCGGATTCTTTCACGCCAAACACCACGCATCGTTGTCATCACAACCACACGTTACCGACGAGGAGACGGAACCCGTGCGTGCGGCGTATTGCTGTAACAACAGAAACAGCTCTATACTTATCTTCACGATGCATCACGCGTCACAAAACAGGAGCGCGTATGCAGCAATCTGGCAATACACGCCGATCATCAATTATTACCATCCAAGTGCCCCGTCAACAATAATATCCGGAAAATTTAATTTGCCCACACACATTGTATAAGTAGGGTGCTGTTGTGGACTCTCAACCATGGGTACCTCCCGCCCACAACAATCATTTTTCCCAACATACTCCCCTACACATCCCCAACATAGCATACAGTCAGATATGAGATGGCCACCTAACTGTCTTGTCGATCCTGTTAGCGACAGGGGAGATATTGCTGTATGCTGCTCGGTGAACCGTAGTACCAGGTGGTCACCGTAAACAACATAAAATCCGAGATAGATCCCAGAATCCGTCGCAACTTGTGACCACGGGAATCGACCCGCGTCAAGTGCGACTGCTGTACGTTGATCAGTACGGACACCTGAAGGTGTAATGCTGGGTAGAGAGATCGGGACGGTTTTGAAGGTGTGAAGACACCAATAATAACTTATCTGCTGCAGCAGGTCAGCAGTATATATGCGGAGTAAACATCGGTCGGGCCGCTTTTTCGTAGATTTGGTACGTGTCCTACGCGCTGGCGCGCTGGCGCGCTGGTGTGACGCTATGTTTTGTCAAGGTCCGCCTCCACAATCTTCGTAGATTTGGTACGTAGATGGTGTAGCCCAGGACCGCTTCCGACTTCCGAAGCAGCAGCAAAATATGTTCGACTGCTGTTGCGCAAGACAGAAGGGTAACGAGCCTCTCGAGGCGTTGACCGTGCACCACCTTTCTTTCACTCTCCACCTCCACTTTCTACCCCCCGCACCGTTGTCGCTTTCATCACCCTAACTCACTCTGTATCTTGCCAGCCACCATGGTAGAGACCCAGCAGCCCCAACAGCTCCAGCAGCAGCAGCAGCAGCAGCAGCAACAACAGCAACAACCAACCAGCGTAATCGCTCCCGAGGCAGTGGTTGTCCAACAGCGGGGGGGCTGCTGCAGCAGCGTTCCGCCCAACGTTTCAAGCGCTGTGGAAAATGTGAGGGCAAAATGGGATTGATAACGTGTACCGCTGCTGCGAGGGCGTGAACGCCCTGTGCATGATCTCATACAGCAGCAGGTAAGGTCTACACATACAGTAAAATGCTTTTCTAAAGTTTTTCCTCTTGCCATCGCATGCCGACACCGTTCGGCGCGCTCGCGAACTAGTAGTCTACCCTTCAAACAAAGTTGTCATCTGTATTGCTGGTGTGGTTTGCAGTATAACACCGCCGACCGAGCCCTGAAACTCGACTCTTCGTCGGCACACCCCTTGAGTGACCCTTTGTACCCTGTACTACTGTACAGCGCGGTACCGTAGACATGTCGTCTCTGTTGTTGTTGTTGTTGTCTTCACATTAAAAACCGTTCCGATCTCTCTCTACCCAGTACCTTCGTATGTCCGTACTGATCCCAACACTCGACGCGGTCGATTCCCGTGGTCACAGGTTAACTTACCCTTAAAAGGTACACTCAAATAAACTGGCTCCGAGGGGTCCGCAAGTCAATAGAAATCAACGACAGATATTCTGGGATCCTCCACTCCCTCTTCGCGCTACGCGAGGTATCAACTGAGACTAGCAGTCACTATCTATCATGGGCCGGAGAGAAAGAGGTACACCCCCTTGGTTCAATCTTGGTACTTCACAACGCAAGCAGAGACAAGGCCATCTGGCACAGAAAAAGAGAGAAAAAAAGAGAAAAAAAAAAAGAACAAAGAGAAAAAAAGGAGAAAAAATAAAAATGGAAACCGTAAGGGCGTATATTAACGAAGTGCCGAAAATCAAAATCGAAAAAATCAAAATCAAAATCGAGATCTGATTGGTTGAATATCTGCTACCTCCTGACGACGCCCTTTGCTTTTTGAGAAGTTCCTCTGTCTGGGAAGAAGTCCGCGGGGGACTTTTTTTATCAAAATCAAAATCAGTAAGGAAAGGAGTTCAAGACTTCGAAGGCTTGGAGCACCTGCCGCGAGGCCGCTGCAAAGCAAGTGTACGACACGACCTGCTGTACATGTTCGTTGGGGGGGGGGAGTCGGTGTACTTCCCTCTATGGGGGGACCTGTTCGTTCAGACTGGTCACCGCATAGAGTCGGGTAGGGAACTAGCCTGTGCCATAATTGCTCCTGGTAACGCGAAAGCGAACCGCACCCCCGCTGATGTCAACGGGGGTTAGAATATTTGTCCCTCGAGGGATAGCCGCATCGGGAGATGGCTGTGTCGGACAGCGGTTCGGTCGAAGGGCTGGGGGAAGAGACCTCAGCCATGCAACAGCAACACGCCGAGGACCCGGCGATTGCGAGACTGGAGGGCCAGTTATCGCAGCTGATGAGCATAGTAATGGAGCTTAAGAGGAAGGAGCCTGGCGACGCCGTGGTGGGCGATGCCAGTAGGGGCGGCGGTGCTGCCGTCCCAAGCCAGAGAGAGTCCTTGCCGTCAGAGGGCGGCGGGGCATTTTCCCGGGAAGCGGCCCGTGATGGGCCAAATCACCCGCGGGAAAGCCGCTGGGACAACATACCGGGAGCGAGTCCTGGGGTTCCAGCGAGAGTGGGGCCTGGCGTAGGAGCTGACCGCGGGGAAGCGAGGGGGTTAAACCCCCCAGGTGAGATACCCGCAACTCGTGGTAACGGTGATTACATCGATAGCTTCAATCACTCGAAGAAAGTGAACGTGGTGGCCCCTCGCCTTGAGGGGGGCCGCAGCAGCGGATTTAGCACGTGGCGAAAAGCTTTCATCCAGGCCGCTAAGACCGTGGAACTAGACGGTCAATTCATCGGGAGTATTGAGAGACATGCCCCCGTGGGCGACCCGAACATGCCCACCTCCACACTTTACAACGACTTGCGCTACACTAGGAGCGAGGTCGCACGTGGGCTCGCCGCGTTCCACTTCATCACTACCGCCGTGGCGAAAGAAACCGACAAAGCGGTCGTCAGTAGTTGTGTGACGGCGAAGGGGGTCCTCACGGAGCTTGAAAAAGTTTACGACCCCGAGTCGCAGGGATCCAAACAAGCCCTGATGAAAGAGATGTTCCGCTTCTCGATCCCGGCACACAGCAGCAGCAATCCAATCGAGCACCTAAGCAAGCTCGAGCAGATATACATGCGCCTACGCGAAAAGGGGCTCAACGCTGACACACCATTTGTCCTCGCACACTTCGTCGACTCGCTTCCACCCGAGTACCAACAAGCGAAGTTCCTGTTGGAGACGGCGACAAAGCTGGACAGGGGCGAGATCGTCAGGATCGTAAGCACGGTGCACGCGAGCCTCCCGGAGGGGAGGAAGGCCCCGAAGGGCCAGCACAAGGCGGAGCATGCTTTCCTCGCGAGCGACGGTAACAGCAGGGGTGGAGCGCCCGGCCGCAGCAGCGGCGGCCGCAACAAGGGTGGCGGCGGCGGTGGTGGCGGCCAGAAGGGGAAAGGGGGTGGCAGCAAGGGCGGTGGGGGCGGTGGTGGTGGCAACAGCGGCGGAGGCGGCGGCGGCGGTGCAAGTAGCATGCACGGCCGCTGCTTCCGGTGCGGAGAGAAGGGTCACCAGGCGGCCGCCTGTACCAAGCCCGAGCCCCTGCGATGCGAGAAGTGCCTGGGCTACGGACACGACAAGAGCACGTTCTCGTCCGAGCAGGCGGTGCTCGCGGTGGAGCTGCCGGTCTTGGACGCCACCGCACTGGACGTGGCAGAGGAGGCGCTAGTGGTCCGCGACTTCACAGGCGAGTGGAACAGAGTCGTTGATCGAGGGGGTGTAGAGCAGGCCAGGCAGGAAAGGTTTGTGGCCGATACCGGCGCAACCAACCACATGTTCCCGAGCGCTAACGCGTTCGACAACTACCATGAGTGCGATCGACGTTTGAGTGTCGCCGCAGGGAAGCAAGCCTTCGCCATCGTAGGGTATGGCGACGTGAGGGTGACCATCGGTTCTCGCGTTGGGACCACAGACCTGTTGTTGAAACGGGTCGCTCATGTGCCGGAGCTCAACTACAACCTCGTGTCCCTCACAGCCCTCTTGAAACAAACCAATGGCCGCTTAGCCGCAGACGAGCACGAGTTGGAGGTGTTCGTTGGTGGGGGGGAGTCGGTGTACTTCCCTCTATGGGGGGACCTGTTCGTTCAGACTGGTCACCGCATAGAGTCGGGTAGGGAACTAGCCTGTGCCATAATTGCTCCTGGTAACGCGAAAGCGAACCGCACCCCCGTTGACATCAACGACTTCCACTGCGCGCACGGCCACTCCCACGAGGTGCTGCTGAAGAACACGGCGAAGCAGCAAGGGGTGACGCTGGTGGGCCAGCTCCGGGAGTGCATGGGGTGCTCGACGGCAAAGGGGCTATCCAAGCCCATCCCCAACAGGACGTCAACCCGAGCAGTTAAGAAACTGCAGAGAGTTTTCGTGGATTTGAGTGGGAAGGCAAGGGTGCAGAGCTTGGGGGGGAAGTGGTACACTCTCATTGTAAGGGATGACTGCACGAGGTGGAACCGCGTCTACTTCTTGAAAAACAAGTCAGACGCTGCAGAGGCATTCGGGAGATATCTAGCGGAAAACAGGGCAGACGGAGCCCCATCCGAGGT
>FN649740.1:5736833-5772863 GCA_000310025.1 Ectocarpus siliculosus | reverse complement strand
CAGCAGCAATCAATGTGGGTCCTCCTGCAACAGCAAGGAAGGGTATCAGCAAGCAAGCACCCTGTCTGCTTGCTGTTCCCCACAGAGAAGACAGGGTTCACAGCAGCAGCAGCATCATATATAGGATTTACCACACACACTAAATCTACTACATGCAATGTACCCACAACAACACACAGCAGCAGCGGTCTAAACCTACTTCAAGAAGTAAGTACGTAAGAGAGGTGTAAGGTTTCGAATAGTCATATGAATACTAAATGCTATACAATAGAAAATGTATGGGTTATACTATATTACACTATACACTATTTCCTACATATATCTATGTATACGGTATACAACAGACCCCCCCCCCCCCCCCACCCCTCCCCCTGATCTGGTCCTTAATCCAGTATTGGGGTGTGCATCACGTATTTGAATCCACGTGCCCTCTTGTTGCGTGCTCGAGGGGGCACGAAAAAAACAAATTCCGACACCTACAGTACGTACTACCCATGGTCTTATTCGGGTTTCCGGGGGGGGTACAGCAGTCTATTTCCTATAGAAAGCAAAAGGGGCCCGCGGTGGGGAACCCATTTTTCTTTGGGGTACGCTACGACATCAAGAGAGCACCTAAACCCGCTCAAAGTATGCGTGTATCGTCATTAGTACAGCACGACGTGTTCCCCGTATGCAGCTTGCGACAAGTGAGCTCTACGCACCATGAGAAGGAAAAAAGTCGAAAACGTTTTTTCGGCCCGCCCGGGGGTACTAGGTGTGCGGGATGACTCTTTACGTGCCCCCTTGGCGTGCTTGTGATGTATTCGTATGCGCTCGCAGCCGAATTCGCAAGTATTTCAGTTGGTGAAGCTGTGTTCTGCGTTGATTCGTACGTCAGTGAAAGTAATCACTTATTAACTAAATCACTTATTATTACGCTTGCAAGCAGTACACAATGTGCCAGCTGCAATGTGCATTCGTTGCAAGTTCGAGTATGTTGTCGCAGTAAAAAACCTCTTTCCAGAATACACGTGTGAGTGATTCGTTGACGTTGCCGGATAGGTGTGATTCCGTGATTTCGAGGATGAACGCGCATTCGCCCATCCTCTCACTCTGCTTCTTCTCAGGGGTTCTCGACTCCTCCGCTTCTTTGGGCCTCCGCTTTTTGTTCTTTTCTGGTCTGCACACTTATCACGGTAATTTTACACCAAATCATGTTCTTCTCCTTTGGACGCCCTGCGTACTCAGAGTCAAGCCTCTCGTATGCATACGAAAGAGTCCAGCGGCACAGCGTGAGTTGCTACAACGCTGCAGCTGTACAGGATGCGTACAGACAGGCTCACACGCAGCACTCGAGTTTGCCTTTGACCTGTGGCTATAACATTGTACGATCGGGTGCTCTGCATATATATGTACATCAATCAAATGTGGTTGGTTATTGCTGCTGCAGACGAACGTTCTAGGATACTTGCGGGTGGACACCGTGCGGAGAGAGCGCGAACGAACGCAAAAGCAGATATACCGTTTCGACCATAATCAACAACACCTCTTCGAAACCCGATACGGGACAACCGTCAACACCCACAAGCCTACATTTATTCCCGAGATGTACGGGTTCTTTTTTGTTGACAACTGTTCCTCCTCTTGTTTTATTGCCCATCTATTTGGAGTTGCGGTGTGTGTGCGCGTGTCTTTTTTATTATGTAGCATCCACCGGCCTAACCGGCTGACCAACGAAAAGACGTCTGTCTCAGCTCAGTGCTGCGGAAAGAAAAATTCAAAATGCTTCAACAGCCACCATCTGGGATCCTGTGACCGAGCGCCATGGGCCCGTATACTGCACTACACTCCGGATTAAGGACAGGTACATAGCAATAACATCATTCATAAGAAAACTGCACGTACGTGTCAGTTATGTCGGCTACTACTTGGATGCGCGTGCGCTTTGGATTGCTTGCATCGTCGTCCCTGCATTCATTCACTACAGTCGGTCCTCTCCTTTCCCCTACATTCGAAAAAAGACGGATGGACGGAGCGCTCGGTGGGATGGCTCACTCAGTCTGCTAGCAATCCCTGCAATTTGTTCACCTTGCTCCATATCTCTGCGCTGCTCTCTCTCTCTCTCTCTCTCTCTCTGGTCCTCTACGACAGAATGGTAGACTAGAGATCGACTTCTCTTGTGCTCTCGTTCGGGGGCGCCCTAAGTGATACTTTCACGCGTACCCAAATTACTAAATTATATTTTCAACGCCGCGTGATACTTGTAACACCTCGAAACAATACAAAACAATGGTCAAGTCGACGTATCCCGTTCTTGTGTTAGTGGGCCCAGCCATACGTGATACATTCCGGCGTACCAATTAATACTGACAAAGTCCACGGCATGTTTTGTGTATCCCTGCATCAAACCTACCCCTGTGTTCAGTAATATAATCTGGATGAAGCAAACACGAAGGAAGCGACCCTTACTCCCCTACCCGCAGATACTATTTCCTAAAATGAATCGGTCGTTCAACAACTTTGATATAAACGCACTTCAGCACTCATTGAACGAACTATGTCGAACCCCGTCCCTAAATAACGTAACTGCCAGACCCAGTCTATCGGGCGCGCGGGACCCCAGCCCTTCCCCCATGAAAACAAAGATAGGCAGCCATACATATATGTGATGCTACAGGAATCCTGGGCTAAGATCGGTGACCGTCTTGTGGTATTTCAGTGCTCCTCGAAGAAAATAACACGAAAAAAACAGAACACAGGAATAGGCCGGACAGCAGAGTACAAACAAGCATCCCTACTATGCTCGGCGTGGGACTGAGAGAAAGCCGTCCATGGGCACCATAAACACCGACCATGTTACGTGAAAAGGCTTCAGGCCAACCTCAGACAGGACAACGTGCAAACCTCCCCGAAGACAATGACACTTCGAATTCGTGTGGTTAGGCGGGTCTACCCCTCGGCCATTCTTCAAAGGAGGGTGAAACGTCCTGAGAGAACATCGTCTCACATGCTGGGTCAGCCACCGACGACCGGAAAATCGCTCGGTATTCAGTCAAGCAAGACTGTGGAGCCGGCAGGGACCCCCATTTCGGTAAGGAGCTGCTTCACGTTGGCCACAAAGGCGGTAGGTCCAGAAACGACCACCTGACATCAGAGCACAGGGGATTCGACGGGACACGTTCGTCGTGTTTCTCCAGGCGGTCATGTACGAATACCTGACCATTCACTGTCCAGCATCGAATAGTCGATACTGCCAGAAGTATCCCACCAAGATTGCGCCATTGGACCGACTGTCCACGAGGAGGAAATGTTCACTTCGGGAGAGTAACAGGTCAAAAGCGAGTCTGAAACTCGCCGTTCTCCCTGGCACGAAGAGGTAGCCACACACTCGACGTGCTCCATCGAAAGAAATCCTCGAAAAACGATAGGCCTCTAGACTAGACGTTGCTCGTGCTGTTATTGCTGTTGCCTTCTTCACAACCAACGGCAGAACCGTTTCTATTGGATTACACTTTATCGTCACAACCATAGCCACCCTAGCTCTCAGGTTTGTGGCGAGGTTTTCATCATCGTTTATATGAATTGTTAACGACAAGAAACTACGACTACTCGTGATGGCCACCTGAAGCTTCCCGGCAGTTTGGTCGGTGCCTATGAGGTCGCGATCATCCTCGCCTTCCCCTTCTTTGTTGTCCCCGACGTCGCTGTCGCTACAAGCAAGGCTGTTCAGCGCTCGCTGCCTGTTGTACGCCGCGATTGATGAAATCAGGGCTTCGCCGAAGACCGTCTCGAGGATCTCCCGGTTCACCCTGCCTCGAACCAGCCCATCTCCCACTTGATAGTTCTGGCGATGACAAACCAGAACAGCGAGAGGGAGATAATGGGAGTAGGTTCACCTGAGACCACGCCTCGCAGATGATGCAGATTCCAACCTTCTCACGATGTGGAGCCTTAACTCTCAACGAGCCCTTTTCTGGCATTTCAAACTTGATTGTCGGTCGCTACTCCTAACTCATGCACATGTCTGAAGCTCACGCTGGTGTCCTGCATAGGTGCGCGACGGCGACCGCTTGTCGTTGGGCTCTCATTCCACTTCGAGTTGCGCCACGTCTGCAGCAGCATGAACAACAGCCGTCCATCGAAACACGCACGGCGCCACGAGCATCACGAAACATACGGTCGACATACATGATGCAGTGGTTAGAACATCCCCATAGCTTCCGTAGTGAGGCAGGCAAGTCCCCGGGACACACGGCACTCCTATTGCTCAGTAGTCATCCACCACTCGAAGATGCCCCGCCCCGCCCACTTTGCTCATCCAACAGTACCCCTCGGAGAGTACTCGGGCTTTTCTCGTACGATAGCGCTTTCGGGAGCTGCACTGTCATTGGTTGGTTCGGCAAGCCATCTCGTTGCGATCGTGCGAACGACTCGTTCAATTCTGCCAATTTGCCCATTCCCTCGAACAACCAGAAGTCTTGGAGCGTACTGGTCTGGACGTCACATCTACCTTTTCGCATGGAACGCAAGGATTCTGCGTCTGCCTGTCACTGTTCTCCAGAAACTTTCCTCACACTGAATTTTCAGCGGGGCGATTATGAGAGAAGGACGGCAATCTGCTGCGAGGTAATCGAGACGACCAATCAGCTAAGAGAGCGACCACTGGTGGTCCTTGTTGGGCGTAGCTGCCTCGTTTTGGGTGCGAGCATCCCTGAGACCAGGTTATTTAGCCACAGACAAAATGATGCGTCCTGCGCTCACTATTCAACTTCCTGGGTAACGCCAGAACTACATCCGTGTTACTAGGTCTGGGCGTAGGTGTCACGTACGTACGCATATTGCAAATGTGTCCCTGCCACGTGGTACGTCTCACCCTCGTGGTCAGTAGCTTCCCAACGCCAGTCGGGGCCCTTTCTTTCTTGGCCCCTGCATCTGCAGCAGAGCGCTTCTTCTCTTCACGACCCGGGGTGCGGTACGGGGGTGGCTGCTCGTCCCTTCCACCGTCTCGGGCCAGCGTGGAATAGGGTGGAGGTTTCGGTTTCCCGGAGCTGCTGCTGTCGAGGTTGGACCTGGCGACGGGTAAAACACGGCAGTATTCGTAGCAACGTCATTGCACATGGGCCGCTTGGCAGTGGGGGTCTCGTCGTACCCTGGTTCTGAGAGAGGTGTGCTCTGAAACCACAAGTGCGTGCCGGCATCTGATCTAGAGCAAGTGATTTTCGAGGTTCAAAGGTGAGGCAAGCGCTCCAACGGAAATGGAGCAAAGGCGGTAGATAATAATTTTGTTGCGCCCGCTACTTGTTCAAGCGCACCTTCGCAGGAACCTCGCCGACCAATTTTAACGGAGCACACACAAGGCTGGACCCGCGGAGAAGCCGGACCGACAGATCAAATCCCGGATTTCAAGCGCGGAATACTGAAAAATATGGTACGCCTACGCGTTCAAATGGCGACGAAAGAGCGATCAACCAACAGTTCCCACTGCGTCTTCGGGGGATAATTTGATGACCCCGAAATCATCGTGGCACCGTACCCCGCAGGAGTGAAGGGGTTAGCGGAGCTGGTGTTTGAAGACGCGGGTGAACCGAAGACATTCCAGGCCATGTCACGGGCCTTGCGGAAGGCTGCACCGGGAGCATTCCGACGACGACCTCCTTCACTGGTGAGAGCAGTCACTTCGAGGAGTCCGTTGCTTTTCTCCTGGATAATAACAATTCAAGAAGCCAGGGCGGGGTGGATGTTGCACCGATCAATGTTCGGGACGTGTCCAACAGTGGGAGCGACACCAGAATGGCAAAGAGCCGGCCACGCCATATCACCGAGTTAGCGATGGGAGATGCCTGCTGCATATCCAGACTGATCCATGCAAAGGTGACTTACCTGCATGGCCGTGATTTCGTCGGTACCGTAGAAGTCAGCCTCCGTCGTGCTCTGCCACACGAGGACCAGCCGCGACCTCGTGGAAAACGTGGTGTCCCTGGGGTCATTGAAAATACGAAGGGAGGGATCCCGCTTTACGCGCGAGTTTCTTCTGCCGTTCATGCGAGTCGTCGGCACGCCAGAGGGTTTCGGAAACGTCGTGAAAGTACTGATGATGGCCATCCCACGTACGATTTGCCGCCCACCTGGAAACGTTGAGATAGTTCCGAATCTGCTGGACCACTGCCATTGCCGTCGGTCATTTGTTCGACCGTCGAAGACCACCAGTAGGGACGTCACGCCGCGAATGAAGGAGATACGCGGGGGGGGGCATACATAGGTTGCGCGGGGACGTCAAGATACGGCGACAGTCGGCTGCGACACTTCGTTGACTGCGTCACAGAGCACGCCTTCGTTTGATGTGGTGGCCGGGGTCTAGTACGACATCGCTGGCGGCGGGGATAAGACAGTACGACAAAGGTGGTGGCCCTGAACTATCTGACACGATATATAGGAAAGGCCGTCGATTTCCTGCGGTCATGCACATTGGCCTCTGCGACATGGGTCTGCACAGATTCCTGAGGTACTTAAGGTATTATACGGCCAATTTCTGACATATATTGCACGGCAAGGTCAGGTAGTGTTAGAGTAACCCTTAGCCTAACCTTAGCCCTGTCGTTAAACCTTCGAAGACGTTTCAATACCCAAATTCAAAGCATTTCCGTTTTTGGCTCCAAGGGCGCGGAGCGAACATCCGCGGCATACTGGGCACTCGGCGACGTTGTCTTCGTCACACACACCGGAAGCGAATACGCTATTGTAGAGACAACACATCCATCAGTAACCATCTTTGCGCACTTGGGTTGACGCCTGTGCCCGCCGCAATCATGATGACGTTGCGGTGGGCCGGTGGCGGAGCGAGCTTGTTGACGAGGAATGGTCCTTGCAGCTGGACTGCCACGTTGTCCGTATCCTGGAGACGAGTTGTATGGACGTTTATCAAGAGTAAACGTAAATTCGCTAATCCGGTTACTTAGCATCTAGGCGGAGCATGGCGTGGAAAAGCAAATATTGTTTGTGATCTTGGCCTTGGCAGAAAAAAACGATTATCTGACGGATATTCGTGGAATAAAATCGAGAGCTGAGTCTACAGGTTCCCTCGGTCAAACAGCAGCTAGAATTTGAGTATTAGACTCCGCAAATGTTCACGAAGTCCCCTTTCATCCACAACGCCCCACTCAAGGTGATAAAACTATCATCTGTCACATTTTGATGCTCGACTCTTGAAGGAGATTTTGTTACCCGTAACACAAGCAGTGTAATTGTGACAATTAAAACAAATGGTAGTGGTCGGTGTACCGGCACCTTACGCCGAAGGTTAGCACACATGAGGCAAAATATTTGATAAACGAAAACGGCCTCAGTCTCGAAAATATTTCGGCTTGAGGAGGATGGTAAGAAAACTGCCAGAGCAACTTCGCGAAACCATTGCACAACATCATGTTGCGGAATCAATCGTAGAGCTCACCTTGGAGAGTTTTTCTAGTAGCTTGCTCATGGCCCCGTCGTGGTACATCCTGATACGCATCTCGATGCACAGTACGCCCTCCGTAGTCTCCTCTGCCGGCACAACCTTCCACACAGAGGAAAAACCGTCACGCGAGTTAGGCACCGTGCGTTAACGTTAACGATGGGACAGGTGCTGGGCTCGCACGAGAGCCTTGTGGCACAGGTTGAACATGTCGTTCGGACTATGTCCATGGAGGCTACAGTTTGCATCAACCTTCAGGTGCAGGTGTGTGTAGCGAACGAGGAGCAGATTAGAGTATGCCGTCTACATCGAATTATTTTCTTCTTTCGCTCGATTTGTCTCAAGCGTGCTGACCTTAGGCAACTTCGCAGAAGTCTTGCTCCAGGCCACCCTTCCGCCCGGTGTGGGTGGCTCGACGTCCAGCAACCTCACCGCGAAGGCATTGTACGGCCGCTGTACAACACCCTGTTGTGAAGACGCAAACGACGTTGAGATCACGAACAATGCCGCTGACGACAAGACGAAAAACAAATCCATGCCGATTTTCGATACTCCGTAGGAAATCTCAAGTCACTGATCAGGTCGACAGAGAATGTTCTTGACCGTGTGTGCTCAAACCTCGCATCCTCGCATCTCAGTGAGAGACACAGATAGCCATGCTGTAGGGTTGGCTTGTGGGTCTCCCACACTTTCCACAGTTTTCCCAAACGACCAATGGGACTCCCATGGGTGACCCATGGGTGACCCATGGGCCGCCCATGGGCGCCCCGTTAGGTCCATGGGCAGCCGATGGGCGACCCTTGGGAAGCCCATGGGCTGCCAATGGGAGCCCTATAACCGAACCCGTGTACTCCTAAGCAACAGATTGTCCGCGTTGGAACGGGTACAATAGTGGCTAATAACCCTAACCGTAACCCTAACCCCAAGCCCACACGAACGTGTTAGGTTGGCGCTGGTGGCTAAGTTCTAGGTTGATATCCCGGTGGCGAAGTTCTAGGTTCAAGTGCCCACGTTGGGCAGTTTATGGGCTGCCTATGGCCGGCCCATGAAGTGCCCATAGCCGACCCATGGGAGACCCATGGGTGTCCCATGGGCGGTTTAGCGAAACTGTAGGTAGTGCGAGAGATTGAGACCTGTAGGGGTCCCTGCCATGCCACATCCAGCTCTCCTATAACTATTCCGGACGTATGCCAGTAGCAGCAGTCCACAACAGCAACCATTGCAGCACGGACGGCATTCGTTTTCTAGAGGACATTGGGAGACCTCCTTTGTGGCAGATTGGATGAAAATTCCATCAATACGGCCAACACAAACATTCCAGCGGGAGCCAAGTCAATCTAGACCATTGATATGGTTCAACAGACCCGAAAAGGTCACTTGTCAGAATGCAGTATCGCCTCTTGGGCGAGAGGAAAACCAACCCCGCACAATACAGCCGAGCGTAGGGGCGTTGTGTTCAGTCACGTGATCGCTAGGGCGGGGCACGCGACAACGATGTCACAACAACCCGTGGTAGCGCACGAAAAGGTAGGCATGTACCTGGCGCAGAACGGCGATCCCACAGAGCATTCACCACGACTCTGTTCGTTTCAAGCCTCACCTTTCCCTCTTCCTGGGCGCGCATGTTGAAGTAGCAGACCCCTGAAACCGCCTGCGCCTTTTGTACCGAAATTGATAGGGGCCGAAGAATTTTCCCGTGTAAACCACAAGGCAACTAACGAAAAAATCATGAAAATGACATGAACTGCTGGTTGACCAAAGACGTGGTCGAAAACGTATACCGCGCAACAGAGAACAGAAAAACCCGTGTGATGCGAGAGCTAGGCGACATCAGCACAAAAGACCTCTGGACCAACACGTTTGTTTTGTGTCCCGCGGCGTGGATAGGGTTCCGCGCTGTTTAGACGTGCACGGCGGGACCACAGGAAGAGACATTGACTTCATGGACTCCAATTCCGTCATGGGTGTCATAGTCAACGTATGCTTTCGACGACATTTGATACCTACGTTTTCCACTTTTTGTCTATGTTCTCTGTCTACAGACAGGCCCGACCGACTGTTCAGAATGCAAAGCAAGCGGAAAAAAGAGAGCTACGTTGGCTGGCGGGTCCTCGTGTCTACAGCGGAGCATGCCAAAGGGGAGGATTGACGCAAAACACTATAATAATGAAGGGAAACGAGGGTGTGCATACCTGGGCTTGCGCCTTAGCGGGACAAGAAAAAATGTATCTGTAGACCGGGCGCTTGCTGGGTAAGTGACCGCGGCCCACGGCGCTGGCGGCTCCCATCCTCTCTCGGAAGAGCAGGGGGCATACTTGAAATCGCTCGAGCAAGTCCGTGCTGCTTCCCCATCCGCCGTCGTTCTCATCGGCGCGCTGAGCCTTCGATGTATCAAACGTTCCGTTCCAGTTCAACGGAAAATAACATGGGTATCAGCTCTTATGTTGTCCTTGAGCTTCGCTCATACTGTAGGTGCTAAACAATGCTGGTGTTTCCCTCCGGCAACGCCGGGTGTTCCCTCTGGGGGATTTCGACGTGGTGTGTTATTGACCCCGATTGAAATTCGCGGGAAAAAGCAGCAGCACACAAAACCAACAGCTGGGGAATCTGAACGTGCAACTACATGGTCATCTGCCCATCTTTCAGTTGGGAACAGGGCGTCCATCAAACAAGCACTAGACTATGCCGGGTACTGAGAAACAAGGTCTCGGCACGTCTGCACAGTCCACGAGACAAAAACTTGGGAGACTTGGAGACTTACGACGTCCATTTCTATGGGCGGGTTGCCCACAACGCTTGCTGGGTTGTTCGACGCTGCCGTTCTCGAGGGGCGCCTGGTTGGAGCGGGAATGACAGCCAAGTCGTTCAGCCGCATGGCCTTGGTTGCCTGGAGGAAGTGTTGCATACCACGAAACAAAGGGAACAACAAGTATCGGTTCCATGCCGCCCCTCACGACCTATCGGCATGGTTTGATACGGAAAGGCACATCTCAGCAGGCGATCCCAAAATCGAGGGAAAGTGGGGAGAGTTTTCTGGTGCGGTGTGTACAGCGTGTTGTCGAGAAAGCACCTACGTGACCAAGTAGCTGAGCTTGGTGTGGAAATTCTCAACGGCCGGCCCACAAAGTATCTCACATCCAAATTGTTGATTTCGACTCAGGTGCACACTCATGCATCATGATGTGGATGCTTCGGAACGCCTGTCGAATACATGCAATTCGTTGGCTGTGAGGTCATTGTTCGAGACACATGAGTATCGTGACGTGGATCGTCACTTGCCAGAGTATCGTCGCCCAAGGCCAGTCGGTTGTTCAGCATTACCGCCTTGCCCGCGACACGAAACCTTCGGTTGTTTGCGTCAGGAACGGGAATATCACCGGTCGTGGTATCGACCTTCTCTTCTCCCTCCTGCTCCTGGTCATCTTCCAAGGCAGCCGTAGGTTCCGCAGCGTCCTTCTCCTCGATGTAGCCGACTACAAGCGAACGAATGATTCGCCATGCACTCTGCCGCCAGCGAGTAAGAAAAGGTGTAGACGCAACAGGTGGGTCAGGAGCCTTGTTGGTGGCGATAATAACTGCAATGCTACGAAATATATCGCATCATCCAATCATCCACCCCCCTGACGACAATTTGCGGAGGGGGTTGTCCAGGATTTGGCCCTTGCGTTGCCATCCAATGGTTTCCAAGAGGTCTGTGTGTGATGGTTGAGGTGGTCGGCAGTCACACCATCTTCTTGTGCTGTTCGAGGGCCATCAGAACGATACGCCTAACATTCGTCTGTTCTACACATTTTCAACAGGAGGGAAATTTGGTTCTGTCAAGCGCGCACTCACCCCGGTGTGCACGTGAGGCGGGAAGGACATGGCATGCCCCACAGAGTTCTCTTGTCCGATCAGCTCCTGAGTAACATCGGTGCCCAAGGCGTTGAGGATGAGGCGTCGACCGCCTGGATGCCTCTGCGCAAAGTCGGACACATCCAGAACTGCTTCATCCACCATCAACCAGGACTGGCCGCTCAACACCTGATCGAAGAGAGGTTGGTCGGAAGGCAGGTAAGTTTTGGGCCGCAAGACACGTTTACATCAGGCACGGTGTGTGGTGTTGGTTATGGTCCGCGTGAGACTCCAAGAGAATGGCGACATGGTGGAGGTTGGGAGATCGTTTCGACTTATTGCGTATCTTGCGGGACCTAGGAGGTGCATGCTACATATGGGTTGCATTTGGCACATGTTGTCTACGATCCTTTCCGAATTGGTGGGAGACGTTTCCTTCTAGAGGTTCATGGCGTCGAGACGTTGACTGGAAACAAACTTAGGCCAAGGACAATAGGTGTTGAGCGGGAGATTTATTCTGAACGACACCCTTTGCACGGTAAAGAAAAACCGACTCCGCGAACTGTTCTTGACCGAGCGTACTACGAAAAGACTGAATAGAGCTTGAAACCCGTTGTCGATGCCTCCACGTTTAATGCGATTCAAGCAGTTCAATGAAGCGCACACCCTGCCGCGCGAAGCACGCCAAACACTATTACCGATCGCCAAAAGTCCACAGTCTTCGTTCACCTTGTCATTGAATGCTGCAACGCTGTAGATAGGCAGGTCCAACGTTCTCGGAATCAGCCTGCCTTTGTGCATTGAGCCATCGTGTAGCTCGTTGACAATAGACACAACTCCACACACGCTAGCCGCCCCTTTCTTGAAGAATCGCTGGTATTGCTTTTGTGCTTCTAAGACAAGAAAGCCGCCGGCGACTAGCGCAAACCAGGCAGGGAACAGGTAGTCCTTGACCCAACCGAAGCTGCCGAGCTGTATTTCGGTCGAAATAGTGCGAACAGGAATTTCAGCAAGAGGTGAGCGAACACAAGGAGGCTAATGTGACAAGCAGCGCGATCTGACAGGAGATTGTCACCGTCAAGGACAGTATCCAAGAAGGCAGAGGGGTACAGCGACACATATATTCCGATATCACAGCCGGGGGTGTTTCTGCCTGTATATCCCGAGGATTCTGCTGCGTCCTTTGCACTCCTACATACAAGTCGAGCTCTTCAGCGACGGAAGTCATCACACCAACGCTGGGAACTTACGGAGTACGCCTCATGAAGTAGGAAACAACTATATTGCCCGCATTCGTCACGATCAATGCAGGTGCGGGGTGACGTAGAATACTTGGTGAGGAGGGACTACGATTCGCTCCCATGGCTTCACCTGCAGGTCAAGGCCATCGCCTGCGGAGAATATGAGCTCATCGTCCGAGGACACGAGCTCCAGCCCTCGGTAGCACTGCACCACTCCGGCTGCGTATGCGAATCGTCCGGCCCAGATGTGGAAGTGCTTGTTGAACTGTTGAGCAAGGGAGTTCCCGCAGTAGCTGATTAGCCTAGGAGATGCTTGGCAATTGAGGCCCTCAAACGTGTTGTCATTTTTTCTCATGGTATCCAGTGATGTTGTTGGGGCTGGGTAGCCTTGGTTCGATTGTTGAGATGAACAGCGTGGATCGTCAAGCGAACACCCAAAGCGAACGGCACGTGCCTGGAACTTGCCGGCTTTCGCCTGCGAGAGCTACCCAGTGCGAGTCAATGGATAGCGAAGAATGTCCTCCAAGTACTGGCATGCGGAAAAAATAAATGGTGTACACGTCTCATCGACAACCAACATGTCTTGCTCATCTCACCCTGTGAAGCAAGGAAAAGTTCGAGTGTTTGGCCTCTAATCCCTTGGTCCTCATCCAGCCCGTGAAGATCTGCATTGCGACCGCGGCGATCATGTAGTACCCCCAGTGCGCGTGTGCTTCCGACGTCCTGCCCCTGGAAGCAAATACAGCGGTGATCCCGAGGGGGAGCACGGCTTCGGAGGCAACGATCATGATGTCCTCGTGCATCTCGTACCATTCGCGTCCAGCCCACTTAATCGCGTCGCCCTTGCGGTACCTGGGATAATGCCCATGGTGTGTCACATGCATTACGAGTAATGTTCGAGACGACTTATCGTTATGAGCGAGGTTGTGCTTTCGGCAACCAATCACCGTGTTATTCGGCTGGAGATCGCGCAAGAAAATACTACGGCTGTGAGGGAGGGAGGCACGGCTGGCCAAAAACGCCAAGGTTGGATCAGCCGTTCGGACATGTATTGTTGCTGGTCAGCTCCGCAAATGGCAAAAAAGCGAGCGTCCCGTCTGACTTGTCAGTACCAATCAGTTGTGGTTTCACCTAGCTAGCCACGGAAAAGAGGGGATCTTCTTGCTATCGAAAGCTTTCAGTCGCGATTTGACTCAGGTAGTGACATCCAAAACTCTAGAACAAATTATCGTTTGAGGTTGCTCACCTCGCGTAGTAGATGCCCCACGGTGCGATGAGCATCCACGCGATGAGCATCAGCGCGCCGTGCAACGAAACGAAGTTGGTCTCGCCGTCGCACTGAGTGTCTACGTCTCCCGTGACGAAGTTTATCGTGGCCGCTCCACGATTGGTGTTTGGATGTTGGCCCACGCCCTCTCCCTTCTTGAACGCGTAGATGACGAGGGTGTCCTCTTCGTTTTCGATATCCTATAAGCGACGAAAAAAACGTACTTGAGGCGGCATGCACGCCGCTAACGGATATTGTTTGTACCGAAACCAAAATGTCCATATATGGAAGGTTGACACAGGCCGGGTACGCTCTTCCTTACATCGGCGTTGAATTCACAGCGGCAGCATCACTGGCGTATACCGGAACCCGCGGAATGAACTCCCCAAAATATAAGACGTCATCAAGGTGGACGCGAAAAATATTCCAAAAGATAACATGCACAGCAGGTGTAGCACCCACCTCAAAGAGGTCGTAGTCTTCTGCATCCAGCGTCGCCCGTTCCCTCGAGAACGTCACGGTAGTCCAGGTCTTGTCCGTCGTTACATTGGTAACTTGGAGGCCCGATTGCAAAGTGTCCGGCTGCGGCTCCGATCGCCCTCCAGTGGGAGACCGGTCAATGCATTCGGCACCGCCCGTTGAGAAGACCTCACAGATAATGAAATCCTTTAGAGGGCACCATATGCATCAACACACCAGCGGTGAGCGTTGGCGGAGCAGACGGCGGGAAGTAGACTATTGTGTTGAACAGCATGCTGCAACACGTGAATAGAGCACGACCGTGAGCTGGTTGGAATCGTTGATGCATACATACTCCCGCGCGCACAATCATACGGGTGAGTATTCGGCCGTCACAGAGTATGGACATCAACTGCTGTCGACTGGCGTAACGACGTCATGAACAGCAGAAAAAAACCATGACGCAAGCAGCTTTGAGCTGGCCGAGTGTGTGGGGAGGTACTTCGTACAAGGTGTAGGACACAGTTCTCCCCAAACGAACACCGGCACTAGCGGGGGTTTGTTTGCCAAAGTTGAGCACATCCCCGGAGGAGAGAAAAGCCTCCCGCCTGGACGACAAGACACAGCATTGTTTTCGAGCCTCTTTCCGCCATTCCCTGCTTGCGGCTTTATTGCATAGCGCTGATATACACTCAAGTGGAACACAACGGTAACGACAACCAGTGGAACGACCTGTAAATTGTGACATCTTCGCTTTCACCTGAAAAACTGCTCTAGAAAAAAAAATAGTCCGCACCCCCCTGAGCGAAATAACCCGAATAAGGTTCGAGCGTGAGGAGGACAGCCGGAAGCGCTCAACGGAGGAAGAACTAAACAGACTGTTGTGTTCAGAATTTCGGAGCGATTAGATTATAGCTTGGTTTCTCGCACCTGGGCATCCGTCATGGACAATCCTCCAAAGCCGATGCCCATCATCCCGCTGTCGCCGATACCCAGGACACTCAAGGAAATCGATATCGTTTGATCATCAATCACCTGTGAAATGGCCAAGGGTTTCAACAGATGCATCGCCGTGGGAGTCAAGCCCGGAAAACTCGTTTCGCTATCACCGTATGCCGCTCAGTAACGTGGAGCGGCATCATTAGAATCTGCATGGTGGTGCAGCGTCCAAACATCCAACACATCTACATCGTCGATCACGCAACTACTGACAAAACGTGGCAGAGAAGGGACCATCGCAGACTTCCCATTAGGCGACAACCCCCATGGGCTTGCGGCCCCAGGTGGTGAAACATGGATGATCAACGCAGTCGAACCCGGTCGAAACACTCCTTCGAGGTCGCTTGTTCGCGAGGAATCAAAATTCGGATGACTAGGGCAAGGGTCTACCCTCATCCCAAGAAAGATTACGGTCGCGGCGTGTAGGAGGGGCCCTTCGTTTCCACCCGCCCGTTCGTTCACCCAAGAAACAATCCAAACTGTGTACATCCGAAAGCTCCGGGAAGAAGGGAATATCGCACTGCTGGACGTCGGTGAATGTGTCGATGAGCCACTCTGTGGGATCAGAGTGATACCAGTACAGTCCTAATCCGAGAACCTAGGAAACAAGCATTCCTTCAACGACATCGTGTACCTCCCACGACATGGCGTAGCGCTCTGCCAACGAGACCCCCGATATTCCCGCAGCTTCGCATTCCCCGGTGCACACGGTAACTTCCGGCACCGTGAAACCCGATGCCGGCAGGTCAGTCACGCCGAGCGTTTGATTGATTAGTCCTGAGATAGACGCGAGTGACACGTTCTCGATCGGCCTCGAGTGAAGGTGGTGGTACCGGTCCCCGAAGAATGTTCTGTACAACTGGTTCACCCATGCTGTGTGCAGCAGGTCACCGAAATTGCCACCTAGGCTCGCCTCCTTCTCCTCCGCCAAGGCCCCGACGCACGCGTCGAGGTTTTCGATTTCTCCACCGTACGCAGCATATAGGAGTTGCACCACGTCGTCGTCCGCCGAGACATCCGAAAAGGCCGTGGCTTTGGAAAGTTCATATGCCTGTTGTATTGTTCGTGCATGTAAACAGGTGGATTATTCTTTTCATGGAAATGTGTCCCCTCGTAATAGCCTGGGAACACGTGGGGGTGCTTCGTGGCGAAGATGACAGTAAGGGCCTACACTTCAAGGTTCACCTCCGGTTGATACTCCAGCATTTCTTCCCTAGGGATGAGCATTCGGCCACGCCCTGAGGCGTGGGACAATCAATACCCCACGTGCAACTGTGACCGAGAGGGCTCGCTCCTTACCCTCCCCTCGACACAGCGAGGTTGGTGGAACCGGTGCCTCCAAAACGTTTTGACAATTTTAAGGACTCACCTCCCGGACGTCGTTGTACGATGGCACCCCATGATCACGAGCCCGCTGCACCATGTCAACTGGGAGTTTGAACAACGGCGAGGCGTTCGACACCGCCGAAGCGAAGTGTGGCCATACCGCCATCGCGGGAGACAAAACCGCTCCACGCAGGATGTCCCCGATCGCGCTGTGCTCGAACAGGCCCGTGATATCTTCTGCCGCAACGGTGAGCTCAAGGTGATCGTAGTCAGTGGCAACATACCCCTCGCTCACAATGCGGAGGGTAGAAGGCAGCGCCGACTCGAACGCGGCGGTCATGGCCACCGTCACGAAGACGTCGGCGGACGGGTTCAAGAGGTCGTCGTAGTAGTCGAAAGTAAACAACAGCTCCCTCCGCTGTTCTGGGGATAGCCTGCGTCTGCTGCCGCCATCGTCATCTTGGTACACGGTCCAGTCGCCGATGCTTCTTCCCATTAGTAGAATCAAGAACTCATCTTCAGTTATGTGCTGAAATGTGGCGATCGTCCAGCCTCGGCAAGCTTGATACATATCCTGTTCAGCAACCGAGGAGTTTGTTGTGTGTGAGGTCGGCGGGTTGCACGTCAGTGAGGTGCGAGGTAACCGCACGTCTTAGGGCAACAACATCGGGTGAGCAGTGGAAAAATTATATACGTTAAAAGCCATGATGTGCACTGCTGTTCGAGCTCATGACATAATATTTGAGCGAGTCTCGAGTCTCTGAAGAGAGGAATGAGTGGTTCTTCGTGTGAAATATTCCTGATCTCAACATGACACTACGCTCTGCGTTCGCCAAGCATATAATGTGGCTTCCTGCGCGAAAGGGGACGATTCTGGTTCATGGTTCAATCTGATATTTCAAAGCCCAAAAAATGCATGTGGGGTTGGTCAAACGAACAATTTCGACGCGATTGCGTATGAATGGGGGCACGTGGCCACACCTGCTGGCGCACACACGTGGGACACGCCGATCCACTGCCACTATTGGCTATGCGGGGTGGGTATGGCAACCCAAGCCAATCACCTTAACGGACAACTCCGTATTTCTTTCTTTACAAATATTTTTTTCTGTTGTTCCGATCGAAACGAATAGGACGACGTAATGATGCTCCATCGAAGTTGCGGCAAGGAATCAGGCACGACACAAGCCTGTGTGCTCCCTAAGAAGCGGGTATCTTATCTTCAGCATGACTGACCTCATCACTCGTGTAGTTCAGAGCTGGCGCGACGTCAACGCAGCAGCGGTTGTGCTCGAGGAGGAGAACGACGTGAAGGGCGAACGTCAGCGGAAATCTGGCTGTCCGTTGATCCGCGATCTACCGTAGAGGTGACAAGGTGACAGCGGCAAAATCAAGAAAATATGGAGGCCAATACAGATTGTCAACTGGTTGGCAATACATCGATGGATAGTTCCCGAACCGAACAAGTTCGGGACAATGAAGATCGGGACAACGAATGTAGACAACATGTTGTTGACCGCAGTGCAGATGTACATACAAACCGTTGCTTGTCACAGACACGACCTGTCGACCATCTAGGTTCTCGCAACTTGGATAAATCTTCTGCTGCGCGCTCGACACTGCTGTTCTAAACTTCTACAAGTACACTGGCCTCGCCAACCTACCAACCAAGTCCCGTCGCTGTTCTTGATGGGCATGTTGTCATCTGCCATACTCAGCATTCCGCCATCAAAGGTACGAAGGGCATCGGCAGCGTCCTTGCTCCTTCCATACACGAAGTCCAGGTCGATAAACGAGGAGGCGTAGTTGATCGGGTTTCGGACAGAATCAGTCACCGTAGCTTGGGATCTGAAAAAAGGGATTGGATCAGATGCCTCCCCCAGAGGACACCAAACGTCAACGGAGCCCCCTCCGTCATCGCAAGCGATTTCGAAGGGTTCCGAGCTGTTGTCGACGGTGTAGGACAAATCGAGAAGCAGCAGCTGTCCCCAAGCGATGGAAACCGCATTCATATCAGAAACGGACGGTGGCGACGACAGGAACACGTCCGTCATCAACTCCCTGTCAACGGTTGCGGGAGAAATAAAGGAGTACAGAGTACAGACGGTGATGAGTGGGTTAGGCGCACGTAGCCGAGACATGTCAAAGCCCGTTCGAGCCCGAACGCGGAGTGAGGGCAGTGCCAACATACCAAAGTTAGAAACAACTGGTTCTCGGCATGACGCCTCCGATGAAACAAGATCCTCTTACGGCCGTACTTGCCTCGCAGTCGGCCTAAATTCCTCCAGCGGAGTGAATGCGTCGTCCGCAAACGAATATTCAGCTGGCGAACGTATCTGGAAAGTAGGCCGCGGGGCATGGCAAGAGGAGGAAGGTGCAACCGAAGCGAGGTGTTGGGGGACGGCCGAGTGAACTGGCTAGCGTCGAAAACAGAGTCGAAAAACCCCAACTTAACGTCATTTTCCGCTAATGAGCTCAAAGGCCTTCGAGCCCTGTTGTTTTCCGCCATAGAATATACGTGCGACCAACTTAGGAAGAGTGTCGTGGGTCATGGACGCATTGTTGCGCTTGTCACCACACCTGGGTTGTCCCCGCAGCGCCCCAAGTAGGATTGTCTTCATTGTTTCCAGTACCGTCGTAACTTCTCGGCGTGAACATTTCCTCATCTACGGCCGTTGCCACCGCCATCAAGAAGACGGCGCCAAAAGGCAAGCGCATCCTGGTCTTGGCTGCACCGATTCGGCGAAAGTAGCGTGGTCAGTTGCCGCAGGCGCAAAGTGAAGCTTCGCATATGCATATCATGAAGATCGAGAGTTCCAACGCCTTTCGTCGAACATATCCATGCAAACACCCACACTTTCTGCTACAATAAACTACATGTACGGAGTTCTCAACATGTGCTTGTACCGCACCTGAGGTCGGGCCATTTGCAACTTTGTCCAATGACTGCAAACGGTGCTCATGAACGAGCCCCCAATCGACTTTCTGGCCGATCCTTTGCCACAACTTCTTGCACAGTACCGCGCTGCAAATGCGAAAGGTTGTGAACGACTGCGCTGGTAATTGATTTAGACCGTAGGAGGGCTAGTATCAAGCGCTTCTGTCGTGGCAGATTTCCTTGAGCACGGGAAGAACATATTGTTCGGCGGAGTAACTTGGTCCAGCTGAGGAACTGCTATGAGGTTAGGACCATGATACAAAGCTGAACACACCCAGTTTGACAGATCAACCTAGGTACCACAAATATTCCGAGAACGTTCCACACCCACTGAGTACCCCGACAACACCTCTGTGGGGTGGCGGCACCAGTTCACCCCACTACAATCACGTAGTAAAGGCCCCGGAAAGACGTTTCTTGCAGGGGAATCGAGAACCCGGCTAGGGTAACGCCTACCAAGGGCGATACACAGATGTTTGCTCTTCGGAAAAACACGATAGGACGAGGGAAATGTACGTGTTGTTCATGTTGTACGTGCACGTGGTACACTCCTACGGGCCCTGTATGGGATTTCACGGGTTCCTACGCCGGCCACATCATTCAAAGCTCCGCGAGTTTGACAATCTGTTTTCGTCCCCCATTTTGTTTTTTTCCACCATTGTTCTGCAAGTATTGATCGCGGGTGGCGGATTCGAACCTGGATGGTGTTCGACCAAAATCAGTCATCTCGTCTCAACGCCAACACGAAACGAGGGAATCGAAATTGTCCCCCGACAGTCATTGGGGGATTGCACCCTTAATGAAGTGGATCTCTACAGGTACGAGCATACCGGGAAAAAAAAAGAAGGCAAACACCCGAATGTTGAAAAACACCGAGATACATACCCCGTCTTGTGTTATAGGCCTCTGGTATACGTTTAGACACTACCACGGTGTGGTAGTGAATATACCCCGATATTTCGGCAAATTCTGCCCGACATTCTCAAGCACATCAACAACGGAGTACAAACTGTGGTCGGAGCTTGGTCCCAGACGAATGAAGGCCAAGGTACTTGAGTGGTCTTCATCCGGGGTTGATTGCGGGTGTCAGTCATAAGGGGTGCTGCTGCAAACAAAAAGATAGTGCTGCTTCTGAAGAGTACGATGTGGGATGCCTGAGGAGCACATCCAAGGCCTTATCTCACATCATCACGATCTGCGTGCCCCCTGCGATGTTGAGACGCGCGTTTACAATGGTGCAGACCTTTCTTTCCCCTTGAAAACAATAAGAATCAATATCACATTCCTTCACAATCAATAGTGGATCGAGAGCGTAACCCTGTAGGGACAAGCTACGATCAGGCTTGTGCTTCTTCAAGCTTGGCACCGTTGTCAGGACCGGTCCTACAGGGGTTGCTCAATGGTTTTATTGTCAAGGAATGGTATGTGTTATTAGGGGAGAGAAAGAGAAAGGTTAGAATAGACATGCGTACCTCAACGTCGAAGGAGACACGCAGATGATAAAGATGTGGGATAGGCCCTTAGAGAGGAAGTCCGCCCGGCCATCCCGTTCTTCCTACACTTCAGTGTACACTCCGAAGTACATGACCAATTATTATTTGATTGGGCTTTTCGGTGGGCGCTTCCACAATCCAAAAGCCGGAGTACAAACCCTACAGAACACATCCACCCCCCTTGGAATCATGTTTCAACGCTGAAGATGGTGCAAGTCACGACGAGGGAGGGGGTTCAGGGGCTCCCATGTTGGAACTGTCATCATTTCAGATAACAACATTTTGGGGTAATGAAAAACACAAACAAACATGAAAACACAGCGAGCGTTTGATGGACCACCTTGAGGCACCATGAGGAACGATGAGGTCTCGTACGCATATAGGCACCACGAGAAAGATCTCATGGAATCTCGTGGGGGCCCACGAAATTGCTCATGGGGCGCAATGATTTAGATCAATTCATGTCATGCCATGACAGACCATGAGATATCTCATGGGACTATGGGAATGGTTCACCATGGTGCAACATGAGGCGACATGAGCAAATAGATATTCGTCAACACAGACTCATGTAGTACGTCATGTAGCGCCACATGAAAACTACAACAGATGAATATTACCGAAACAAACGAATTTACGTCATGGGGCACTCTAAACGCCCGTGAGGTTCAGAAACCTCCCATGGTGTGCGCCATGAGGATCCGTTGTGCGTGATGGCGCGTCATTAGAGTAGGTCTTAACAAAGAAATCAGATCTCGAAATCACATGTCGATATAAGTATGTATGTCTTAACGGGAGATCTGCCAAACAGAAACGAATCTCTGCAGTCCACCGCGAACAACCCGAGAGGTCCGCCGCTTGCCAACTGCCAGATTGCTATTGCGACGTACTGTTATGACGTGGCCACACCACATGGGGAGCTATCGCTCCCGACAAGAACACACCAACGCGCACATGGCCTCTGTGCGGTACTGACACGATGTCCATATGCATGTGAGCGTTTGAATCGAGCCTCGTCCGACAGAAAGCCGCCAATTCGTCTGTGCATTTAAAGTTCGACAACCCACGGGAGATTGCCCCACAGACCAACACATCCCACACACGTTTTTTTTCGGCACCAGTCACGTGCAACAACGATACGCAGTCACCCTCCCTTTGGGTCGGATTTTTGTGCTCTCTCTTTCCTCTGTGCTCGGCGGTGGATGGAGTTCGTGTGGATGGGGGTAGGTGGGCACGCGCCGTGCATGCGAGTAAACCGTGGTGCCGCAACTATGGACGCTGTTCACCCAAATCGGGATCCGATTAAATGATTTCACCTTTGTTCAAATCCCGATTTGGTTTTGGGTCGTCCTGTTTTAAGTCCTAAAGATTCGACGGGTTCCATAACATTTCAGCCGATGAGCAACAGAGTTCTTTGGATCTTCCGGTCTTATCACCAAATCTGAACGCGATTTCGAGATCTGATTTCTTCGGTAAGACCTACCCTTGGATTTGGGGAAATGACTCGGAAAAACTCAAATACAGAAAAATGCAACCAACTTGGTGCACCATGAGAATCGTCTCATGACCCCATGAGAAATCTGGCGACGTGGCCCAAAAATGTCACCCCCCCCACATTTTTTGTGTGTTGATGCAAAACGAATGGAAGAGCTCATGATTTCGATGGACGGAAGAAGAAGCGTGTCCAACATCTAAGTGTAAGATTGAACGAAGGAAATCTGGGGTTTGTGGCGCGGGACTGAATCGTACAGTGGCAAAGTAGGCAAGAAATTGCGGGGAAGTTTCATCGGGAGATTGGATGAGCATGGTGGTGATGACGTATTGGAGTACAACTTGAGCAGCTGCAGCAAGAAGCAATAAGAAGAGTGCACACTGCAGCCGCTCCTGTGAGACGAAGGGACGATCTGTCGTAGAGGTCATCGCGTGTGTGTTAGGTATAGGTCAGGAGTGGGCTTCGGCTCGGTGATTGGCCGGAAACCGGGGGGGCGGGTGATGTGACTAGCCCTAGCCGTGTCATATTTGTTTATGTGCCGCCCATCGGAAATCTTCGCGTATAGCAACGGCAAGATTCACAGGGAGTTCGGGAATACGCGCGGCAATGTGGCGTTTTGGAAAGGTGAGGTGCAACTCCTTACTCCGGCTTTGTGGCGGTGTGCGGATAGAGTAGAGGTGCTGTTCGAGGCGTGGAAAGGAAATCATGACGAGGCAGTGGTGTTGCGCGTTAAGATGTGCCCGGGGTTCACTAAGTTCGATTGGGAGTGGGACGGGACCGGTGATGTACCGGCGGGGATGGTGGGCATAGGCGGGCTCGAAGTTTTGCTGGAATTGATGTGCTGCTATCCGCAGCTCGATGAGATGGCACCCATTGCTGCTTACCCTTCTGGTAAGGTTTGGAAGGTTTGGACGTGTGGTCAATCGTCGACAGCTATGTGCGCTCTCGTGGCTGGTCAAGGATTGAAACCGGAAGGGTATGCGCCGCATTCCGGCAGGATAGGGGCCGCGACTAGGTTGGGGGCGATTGGGTTGTCTTCGTGGGCAATTCAACAACAAGGGAGGTGGAAGTCGGACGCGTTTCAATCGTACTTGCGGGCCAATTTGGATGATGTTCAGAAGGCGTCCTTTGCGCTAGCGTCGGACGCTGTTGGGAAGGGGATCCAGCCTGGGCAACTGACGCGGTGGAAGGGCGCACGACCTAAGCCGAAGTAGCGTCTCGGGATTTAATTTCATGTTTAAGTCATTTGGTCTGTTCAGGGGTGGAACTGTACGTGGTATGTTTTTCTTTCGAAGTCTAAGCGGCGTGTTATTAGTCGCTCTTGATATGGGAGGCAACAATTTATGGTCATGGTAAATGATAAGGTGGGGATGGGGGGAGCGAGAGGGAGTCTGAAGGTGGAGGTAGGGGGGAGGGGGGGGGTATGTTTGGTGAAGGGACGGAAGCAATCGGAGGTAGGGCGCAGACGCATGGGAAAGGGGGGAAAAGAAGGCTGTTAAAGTGGGGTAGCGAGATGAGGTGTGACAGCCTGCCTAGGTTTACGTCTGTGTGTGGTGTATGTGTGAGGAACCCGGGCAAGATTTGGCGTGGGGTACGCCCGGGTGACGTGATGAAGTCGTGGGGGTTCACGACTCAAAAATAATACTACCTCCAGATTCATGAGCATAACAAACCGCGGAAGCATGCACCAAAGTACAAACAAACTTACTGCGAAACATGTTGTAGCTTTCATGAAACCTCGTTGAAGTCCATCACTTCCATCCTTGGAAGGAAATTTTGAGATTCCCACCGGCCACCTCGTGGAATATGGTGCCTAAACTAAGGAGAGAGTTATGGAAGCTTCCATCGGTTCCATGGAAGATCGTGGTACGCATAGTACATTTACCAGATGGCGAATGGAAATATTCGAGGGAAATTGGACATACTTCACAGAAGCCCGAAGCGTACGTGTTCATTGGTCCCCGTGTTGCTCGTGCTATTACGTGTATGCTGGTGCTATTATACACATAGTCTACATACACAGGCTTGTTGCGGGTGAAATAGTCTACTATAGTACGGGCCCGGAGACATCAAGAAAAAATCCTTAAAATCGGGTCGAGGCTCGACTTTTCGCCGCCACTAGTGTCGAGCACAGGTTGTTACACCTGTATACTGTTTGTGTGTGTACTCGGCAGGAATCTCCGAGATCTCCCGGGGGGGTACGCAGACGTATATGGTTGGTGTGATGGACTTGACGCGCAACCGGCTCTGCTTGCCTGCCCATGTCTCTGTCTCGTTGACTCGTTGAAACAAGGAACTTGAGTCAATCCTTCGTGCAAAACGCTCTCCACAAAAGAGCCCACGAGCGTGAAAACGCAGTACACGCGCCGACACCCCGAACAGAAGTACGATGTTGATCCACCACTCACTGGGCTATGTTTCTCTCGGGCCTACGTCAATAAATTTGAGCCTAGCCTGCCTTTGAATATCTAACTCTAGAATGCGGGCCCCTTGCTGTATATTTTGCCAACAACGTGATCTCAGCCGGGGTTCATACGACAAGAGGAGGTGAATGTCGCACAGGATACTACGTGAAGGTATACTTTCTTCGAAGTTATACTTTCCCCACACGGTTCCTCGTGAGGTACTTGCACTGACCTACATATCTACCAGTACATGAACGTACCGGTACTTTTTTCGTTTGTTCATCGACCATCGCGAGACGGGCTAATTCAGCCGGGCTCATCAGTCGGGTCTTTCCTGTTTCCGCTGAAAATTGCTGGGGGAGGGAGCAGTATTGAGAGAGAGAGAGAATCAAGAAAACTTGCATGAAGAGAATCGAACCAGACCACCGGGCCGGGGCTACTTCCATACATTTCACCTGCGAGGTTGGATCCATTGCTTGCTTCCGTGAAATCTTGCTCCAAAATAGGGTAACAACAATAGTGGAGGGGACAGGGCGCACTGGCATTGGAGCATTTTTTCTTTCTGCTGCTGTAATATTTCCCAACTGTATTGCCCAGCCTTTATTTCATTTTCTGGATATGTAAGTACTACTGCTGGACGTGTACCTAATGGCCGAGCGAATCCATCTCTATCTAAGAAAAGAGTCTGAGATAGATTAGCAATTACTCTTCATAGCGTCAGAGAAAGCTGCCTGTATTTCCACGGTTTCCCGAGCAGCGATTTGCCCTTCAATATGAAGTTTTTGCGCAGCCATGCAGCCATCCAACCACCCTCTCTCTCGTCGCCCTTCAAGTCGAATTTGGCACAACCACTCGAGAAACGTTTTTTTCCCGCTGAAAATTGTTGGCAATTCGAACCCACAACCTCTCGGTGCTGCTACTACTGCTGTGAATCACGGTTAGCCGAGGTAACTAGGAACAGACTTTAACCACGATCTGATCAAGATGCGAGGGAAAATTCCGGTCCTTGGAGCGCAAAACTCAGGCTGATAGGGTAAGGAGTAGGGGCGACACGCGGCCAGCGCCTTCACACTTCCAACTGTGGCAGATGCTCATGATTATTTGTCCTTCAAACCACCCCACGCCGTCCTTGTGTGCTTGCGTCTGGCACATGGCTCACGATCTGCACTTACTTACGTGGCGTTCTCTCCTACAGCGGTATTCAGGAACACCTCGCGGACGAGGCGAGGATACAACAGTAGGGCCGTGGCCTGTATTTGTGTTGGTCCCGACGCAAGCAGGATTCTCCATCATGTGCTACGCTACTCTCGCACTCACAACGAACACCTAGTAACATCGGGGTGACCTCGGTTGCTGCAAGTGAAGTTGACTTCCTATTCTTACCTGCTGTTACAGCAGTATAGGCCGGGCAGGACGGACGGCCTGCAAGAGTCAGCCCCCTCGACCGGCGGTGAGTGAGAGTGTGGGTGGGTTGATGGAAAAGTTTGAAGATGGTAGACAAAGTCGCGAGAGCCTGTGGGTTGAAATGAAAGTAAGTAAAAGCGTGGTTGAGTTCGTTCCTGGTTCAATTTCTTGGTCGTTATTACGGCCATCTGTTGAACGACAAGAAACCACACAGGTTGACATCATGTTGACATACAAGCTGGGAATCGATTTCCTTAGCTTTTTCCTGCGTCGGAGAGGCGAAGTTGTGGTTATTTGCCCGCCAGAACACAAAAAATTGAAAATGGCCGCCACAACATAAAACAATTGGGTTTCGAAGGACACACTCCGTTCTTGGCTTCACCGCACGATGCATGGTTGGCGCGATTTTTTTCTTCTCGTCGGAGATCGGAATCGGAACATCCGCTTCGATCGGCGCGATATCCCATCTTCTGTCAGCTGCTGATATGCCAAGAGAAGATTAGAGACGAGAGATGCAGCCGGATGTTGGATGTTGAGAGGCACATTGGGTATCATTCGGTATTTTATCTTCTACATCTATCTGTACTGTCATCGAATTGTCTGCTGGTTATTTATTTATCTACGAGACTGACTGCCGTATACATACACGGATCTGTTGTCGCAGATTCATCCGCAACAGCCTCCCAAAATAATTGATGGGAGAGCCAAAGGAATCTCCGTGTGTTGTTGTCTGCAGCAGTACAGATATCAGGCACCAGGTACGCAGTTGCAGACCTTGGCGCGTGCCTTCACCTCCTTCTCCGCTCTCGATCTCATGCATAGGCTACATATGCATAGACCATGCACCACACAACAAAGAACAACCCGCACAAACGGTCAACATCTGCGTGAAGGAGAGCAATGCGGCGCGATATATACCTGCCGCGCGCTGTTCGAGCCCCCGGCTCCAGTAGCAGGGACGGATCAAAAATAGAGCGCAATCAAGGTTCAGAACGCGCCGCCACCCACCACCTAAGAAATCACCACCTCACCTTGCCTCACCACAAGACCCGCCCCTCAGGAGTGTTTTTTTTTTTTTTCTTGAGCACCGTTATTGAGCTCCATCTGTTGAAACCCCTACACAAAAAACCGGTAAAGTCTAGATAGAGTACAGCGATCATCTCGTACAACAGTACATGCATGATCATGACCCTGCTAATGTACAGCAGGAACTACAGTAAGAACCCCAGCCTCGGCCGAAACTACTGTAGAGGGTCTAAAGTGGTGGCCCTTTCTGTATCCACTCTGTAGGTGCGGGTATTGCTGTAGGAGGGAAATGGTGCGAGTATCTCCAAAGATGCATGTGTGCAACGTATGATGACCAAGAGATATGTTGACGAGATATGGGATGTGTACTTGGGGGAGCTTCTGTACGCGATGGTAGAGGACCAAATTTTGGCCTCACACAAGGCGGTTAACGGGAATGAACACATGTAGCCTAATAGAGAGCAAGGAGACATGGGCGAGGCAAGCAAGACTTCATTCGTCATCTTCACCGCACCCATATAGCATGCACACGTACAGCCCACTATACCACCACAAACACGTGCAACACGCAGCGTGATAAGAGAACGCACACAACGTCTTGTTCTTCCTTCATCACTCAACACGAGCCCTCTGGTACACACGTCCGGCGAACAGAGACGAAGGCATCTCACCAAAAACAAAAACTGCCAACATGGCGACATGACTACTGTATATATAGTCTACATGTCTTTTTCTGTACGAAATCTACCTACTCTAGGTAGTAGGGTGAGCGCGACATATGGAAGCCGAAATCAAACCACTAGACTGGAAGCGGTGCGGCCAAGCAAGGGTCTCTCAAAGGAGAAGGGAGTACCTTGGGAGATCATCTCCACGTTTACTGTATCAGTGGCCGCCGATCGAAGCATGGCTGGGTCAGTCAAGCAACACCATGCAGCCAGCGGGGACCCCCATTTCGGCAAGGAGCTGCCTGGCGTGGACCACGAACTCGCTAGGCCCTGAAACAACCACCTGACAGCGGAGCACAAATGATACGACGTGTTGCGACGTGGTAAAAACGCTCGTATTGTTATGACGGACAATGTCTACATGTAGACTACAGTACATACCTGGTTCTCCGCTGTCCGGGCTCGACTCACCGATGGTGCCATACATAGGATAGCGATATACTGTGCTTCTGGAGTCGCTCTTGGCGAGGAGGAGGAAGCGTTCATTTCATCTCATGAGAGCAATTCGCCAAATGCGAGTTCCCAAACTCTCCATTCGACGAAGAAGCAATCAAAGGAGTGTCGAAAGGTATGTCCCCAGACACCGCTGGTGTGTGGTGATGGTGTTGCTGCTGCTGCTTTCCTAGACAATGGTGTGGAATAAGTCGTACATGCAGTCGACAGGTTCGTGGCAGGGAACTGTTTCACCGACGCACATGCGCCATTCTTTGCACAAAATCAACTGAAGATACCAGTCACGATCCAACAACTTTTCTGAGTTGTCACCTGAAGTTTCCCTGCGATTCGGTCGGTGCCAACCAGGTCCCCATCGTCCACGTCTTGCCCTTCCTCCTCGTCCTCGCCGTCGCGGTCACTGCGAAGAAGGCTGTTCACCGCTCGCTGGTTGTTGTACGCCGCGATTGAGGTGATCAGGGCTTCGCCGAAGGCCGTGTCGAGGATCTCCCGGTTTATTCTGCCTCGAACAAGACCACCTCCCACTTGATACGACTGGCAATGACAAAATTCGGCGGACGGGGCGTAGGTTCAATGGTGACGAGCCCTGTACACCTATCTGAGGCAGATCCGAACATTCCCACGATAACCCGCACGACCCCCCCCCCCCCCCATCCTGACATTCCAACCTCTGTTGTAGGACGTTTCTCTGCACGCACGCACATATCGTCAAACTTACGCTGGTGTCCTGCATAGGTGCGCGTCGGCCAGCTCCTGGCGTTGAGCTCTCAGCCCGTTTCGAGTTGCGCCAAGACTACAGCAGCATGAACAACAGCCATCCATCGGGACGTGCAAGGCGCCACGAAATCACGTGTGATCATTAATATGCGGGATGGAATGACATGAACATCACCAGCACTTTTCCACGCAACAAAGCCGATCTAGCCGTTGCCTTCAGACGCACGGTACATATCAAACATCAAACTACAGCACCAAGAGCTCGAACAAGACCCCCTGCCTTGATGCGGTACGACCCGACCATCAACAATATCCCGCGGAGAGTACACGGGCCTTGCTCGTGTATTACAGCTTTCGGGAGCGACACTGTTTGGCGTTTTTCTCCGGCAAGCCATCGCGCTGCGCGCGTGGAAATGAGTCGTTCCGCGCAGAAAACCTGCCAGTGCCCTCGAAGCAACCAGAAGCGTTGGAGCTTAACAGTATCAGGGTGAAATCTATATTTTCCCCGTTTGACGAAGCGATCCCCCGCTAGATGTAGCCGTTGTTCAGAGGCCGTCCTCCCTGCACTTTCCGGACGGCAACAAGGAAGAGCACGACGGCAACCTACTACAGGATAGTCCAGCCGACCAACCAACCCAAGAAAGAGACCGCTGGACAGTAATGGCTATTAGTCACGGACAAAATGATACGTCCGGGGCTCGCCATTCAACTGTCTGGGAAACGCTAGAGCTACATCCGTGCGACAAAAATAGGTCTGGGCGTAGGTTTCACGTACGCGAATTTTCCGGTGCGTTACTGCCAAGTGGTGCGTCTCACCTTCTTGGGAAGTAGCTTGCTAACGCCATTCGGTGTCCTTTCTTTCTTGGCCCCTGCTGCAGAGGCAGATTGCTTCTTCTCGTCATGACCCGGAGTGCGATACGGGGGTGGCTGCTGCTGATCCCCTCGACCGACTCGGGACGGAGTGATATAGGGTGGAGGTTTCCCAGAGCCGTTGCTGTCTAGGTTGGACCTGGCGACGATTGCAGCACAACGTTGGCTCAGCATTCGTGGTATTGTGGTTGCATAACAGCCGGTCACAAGTAGGACTCTCGTCGTACCCTGGTTGTGAGAGAGGCGTCTGCCGTAACCACAAGTGTATGTAGATATGGGACAAGGGAATATGGGAACTTCGAACTCCATAGCAGGGAAGCGCACCCACGGCAATCAAGCACCGACCAAGGTGGTGCAGAATTACACATGCTGCGCCCGCTAGGTGATTTGGCCTTGCAGGGACTTTGCAAAGCGAGTTGGCCAAGCAGAGCAAGGCTGGACACGTGAAAAACGGTAATTCTTTGGTACACCCTGCTATTATCGGACAGCGGACATTCACTTCAAACAAATAGTCGCTGTGTAAGGGAAGGGTAATCAAAGGGTGTCAAACATTCGCGTTGCCGTACCCGACAAGAGTGAAGGGATTAGCGGAGCTGGTATTCGAAGGCGCCGGCGAAGCGAAGATGTTCCGGGCTATGTGACGCGTCTTACGAAAGGCTGCACTGGGAGCATTCCGACAACGACCTCCTTCACTGGTGAGAGCAGTCAATTCGAGGAGTCCATCACTCTTCTCCTGGATTCGTAACCATTCAATAAGAAAGGGCCAGCCGGATGCACCGGCGGAAAAGGTAGGGGTGTAGGTCGGGACTTTTCTCGGAAGGGAACCTCGGGCGGAAGGCAAAGGGCCAGCCATGTCCGTATGGCCAAGTTGCCAATTGGAGATGCCTCCAACTTTTTGCACACTGAGCCATGCAGAGGTGCCTAACCTGCATGGCCATGATTTCGTCGGTACCGTAGAAGTCGGCCTCGGTCGTGCTCTGGCACACGAGGACCAGCCGCGACCCGCTGGAGAACCTTGTGTCCCTGGGGCAAATTGCGGTGCGAAGGGAGGGATCCCGCAGCAAGCGCGAGATATCGTGTCTGCTGCTGTTCGCAAGAGCTGGCGGCAAGACACCACGCGTTCCGAAAAGTCGTGCAAGTGGTGATTATCGCCATTTGTTACGGTTTACCGCCCACCTGGAAACGCTGAGATAGTTCCGAATCTGCTGGAGCACTGCCGTTGCCGTAGGCGGTTTGTTCGACCGTTGAAGACCACCGGTAAGTGACGTTATATCGAGAGTCAGTTCACGCGGGGGGAGAGTAGGTTGCGTGGGGAAGTCAAGAGAGGGCGCCAACCAGCTGCGGAACGTCGTTGCTTTCGTCATCGCGCAGCTTTAGCACCACTTTCGTTTAATGTGTCGTGCGGCGGTGTCACGACATCCTTGGCGGCGAGAGATACGGCCGTGCGACAAGGCACAAGTGTGTGCCCCGACCAGGGTCTGGACAACGCCATAGGTAATTCATTACGAAGTGGTGAATAAACGATATCTGAAATCCATTGCACGGCGATGTACGAGAGCAGATGTGGCTACACCGCCCAACACGTTTTAATGACCAAACTCCAAGTTTTTCCGTCTTCTATTCTAAAAGGAGGGGATGTCTAGTCCAAGCTAGTAAAATTGTTTGGTTTCGGCTCCTATAAAAGTTAAGTCACGGGGGTTCAAATGACCCGACCCCTTCACTCCGAGGAAGGTGCCTCAGCTCGGCAGCACTGCTATCTTCAGTCTATACTTCGCTTCTTTTGCCTAATCGTCACCCACTACGCCCGGGGTATGGTTCCAAGATCTCAAGCGAGTCTTTCCTTTACATAAACGCTGGCCGAGAGTATCCACGAAAACAAGCTCAAGTGCAGCTTGCGGTTCGAACCCAAGACAAACGAAAATAGAAGCCGAAATCAGCTCATGAGCCTTGTCAGCGGAGAGAATTTCCGCGACACAGTGCGCACTTGGCGATGTCGCCACAAGAATCAGAAGAGATGTAATAGAAGCAGAGTACACGCGCCAGAGAATGTGCTGCTTACTTGGGTTTGACGCCTGTGCCTGCCGCAATCATGATGACGTTGCTGTGGGCCGGTGGCGGAGCGAGCTTGTTGATGAGGAACGGTCCTTGCAGCTGGACGGCAGCGTTGTCTGTATCCTGGAGACGGGTCGTTTGGGCGCAATTTCGTGCAGTCTGGGTGCTCAGCATCCAGGCGAAGCATGACTTTGATTGGGAAAGGTCGATTGTGTTACTGAGCTTCAGCATGACTCTTTATCTAACGATGTATGCGCTAAGTGTACAGGTTTCCTCGGTCGAACAATTGCCTCTAGAGTACGTTACTTGATGCATGTTTCCGTACATCAATTTCATCCACGACAACCCTTTCAAGGTGAAGTAACAACATTTCAACCTCTGTCGCATCTTGATCTACCTAGGACCCTCAAGACGATTGGTACGCGTGCCACAAAGTTTCAGAAGTCAAACCAAGAAAGAAAATTGTCTTTCACCGGTGTACCGCAACTCTATCGAGACCTGTGCACGTCCCAAAAAGACAACCTGCGGCAAAGGCCTTACGAGACACTAAAGTTCGATACCCGAGGAACGTTTGCGGCAAAACACAACGCAAGCAACCTCGCCAACCTGGTGAAGTGGTCTCGTTACGGGGTCGATCGTAGAGCTCACCTTCGAGATTGTTTCTAGCAGTTTGCTCATGGCCCCGTCGTGGTACATCCTGATGCGCATCTCGATGCACGGTATGCCCTCCGCAGTCTCCTCCGCGGGTACAACCTTTCACACACAGAAAAAATGGTCACGATATTTAGACACATACGTCTACGGAGGTACTGATGCCGGCCTCGAACGAGCCTAACGGCACATATGTTGCCCCTTAGGGCATATCCAGAGTTTTGCCGTGTTCCCCATTGCCCCGACACCCTCTGCCGTCCAGGTTGCTCTGTACCTTGCCAAAGAAACCTACGTCGTCAATATCGAGACCATATTTCGCCCGACCGATATGTTTGGAGTGTGTTGACCTTCGGTAGCTTGGCAGAGTTCTTGCTCCAGGCCACCCTCCCGCCCGGTGTGGGTGGTTCAACGTCCAGCAACCTCACAGCAAAGGCGTTGTACGCCCGCTGAACTATGCCCTGTCGCCAAGACGCAAACCACGTTGAGATGAGCACCTCGTCGCAGGATCGTTACCCGCGATCAACGGCAAAGCCGTTGACCACGAGGCGACGCACACGTGCTCAGTAGCGCAGTTTGGCTTGGACTGAACAAAGAACGACATGTACTCATAGAAAACTGGTGACAATGGCCGCTTCGCTGTGGTTCTTGAAACTGAAATTGGCGGATATTGTCGAACAATATTTGATGTCTCACTCACTGATGATGCAGGTTGTGGTAGTCGTCCGGCTGTTGTTGTAGTACGCTCAACTCGGTGGGAGGTTTATCCCCGATTTCTGTCAATAAATCGCCTTTGACCAGATTGATGATCTAGATGAGCTGTCAAGGTGGGGTCTGGAGAGGGCGACCACAGTTGATTATCTTCGTCAGGACCTCCGGCCACCCACAACAACATTTTAACATTTTTTGTGGACCTCCCAGAGTTGTTCTATGCGCACTAAACGATAATTAACTCTCATACACTGCTGTTTCGGAGGGTACAAGGGGACTCCCTGTATGGTTACGTTTCGTGTTTCTATCAGGCCCAATGGAGGCGAGCACCATCTGTCATCTCTTATGTGGAACTGCCGTCAGTACACAAACAGGAACGGGAGGCAGATGCGGTGGTGGTCGAAGTAGCCCGAATATGATCGGTGTTTGTTGTTGAGCTTCACCGATTATGCAAGAAAAAAAAACATTGAAAAAGGCCAATGATATCGGCGAGCACAGGATGCGCTATCTTTCACTCATGTGGTCGCTAGGGCCGCGCGAGTGGCCATAATGCTTTAGTTACCCGAGCCCAAAAAGGTTAATGAAAGTGCGAACCCACAGAGCTTTTACCCTGCTCATTCGTTTCAGACCTCACCTTTCCCTCTTCCTGTGCGCGCATGTTGAAGTAGCAGACACCCGAAATCACCTGCGCCTGTTGCGCCGAAAATGACGGGACCGAAGAAATATTGCCCGTGTATCGAGGGTGAATTTGGCTTGTGTACGCAGCAACTTGGACCACACTCGAATATTTTTCGTGAACAACGTAGGGGCAAGAAAATAATGGTGAAAAAATCCAAAGTAGCCTCCTGGGTGCCCTTCGTCCTATATCACCGCAGCTGATGCGCCCAAAAAGCATTCGAAAGGTTTGAAGACCGTCCAGAATAAATGGGGCGGTACACATATCGTCACATGGCAATTTGCATGTCCGTTGGCCGAGGACGTGGTCCAAAAAATGTGGTACCGCACAATAAATAATCTGTGGTGTAAATGTTGCGAGACCTAAGAGATGCCAGCGTGAAAGGCCTCGTCCGACGAAAAATTGGCGTTTTCGTGCCGTGCGGCGTGGATGAGATTTGGCGCCATGTCAGCGCCCACGGCGGGACCACAAGAGGCATCGGCTTCACCGACCTCACTTCCCGTGCTGCCATGGGTGTCACATTCAACGTACGTGTTCGACAGGCCCTAACCGATGTATCCGCCCTCTTGTCGGTTTTCTGATGTTTCGTGTATCAGTCAGGAACGATGACTTATCTCAGCGATCGCCCTGTCTCTCGCAGTCGTGTTTTCCGAGAGCAGAGGGAGTTGAAAAAAAGATAGTTTCCTCGGTGGGCGTGTCCTTGCGTCTACAGCGGAGCACGACGAAGGAGAGGCAGGAGGTGAAGCATTTCAATCAAGACGTACGAGTGATCGCAGCGGACACGGTGTGCTTACCTGGGCTTGCGCCTTGGCGGGACAAGAAAAAATGTATCTGTAGACCGGGCGCTTGCTGCACAAGTGACCGCGGCCCACGGCACTGGCGGCTCCCATCCTCTCTCGGAAGAGCAGGGGGCATACTTGAAATCGCTCGAGCAAGCCCGTACTGCTTCGAAATCCGCCACCCGTCTCATCGGCACGCTGAGGCTTTGAAACAAAAAAAACAAAATCGTTCCAGTTCAACAGAAAGCACGTGCGTATCAGCTCACATGTCGACCTCGACATTCTCTGCAGCAATGCCGGGTGTTTTCCACGCGCTGAGTCAACCCGGATCGAACGTCGGGGAAAACAGCGCAGCAGCACCAACAGCGGGGCAAGCAACCACATCACCATTCATCATCACTGGCTGCCCTACACTTGGTCAGGAGCAGTGCATCTACACTGCCTTCCTGAGAATCACGGTTCCGGAACGTCTACCCAGTCAGCGGGAAAAAAACAGGAAATACTTGGAGACTCACGACGCCCATTTCTTGGGACTGGTTCCCGAACAGGCTTGACGTGCTGTTGGACCCCGCCACTGTTGACGGGCGCTTTGCTGGAGTGGGAATGTGTGCGGGAATGGCCGCCAAGTCGTTCAGCCGCATCGCCTTACGCCCCTGGAGGAAACGTTGAACATCAAGAAAGCCAACGAAAGAAAGTTTGGTTCCACACGCCTCCCATGGCCTATCCGCCGCGTGCAATACGAAAAGTTCGCATCGTGCGAGGCGACCGCAATCTCAAGGAATAGTCGGGAGCTATTGCTGGCGCATTGCGCAGCTTGTGGGATGGCAGGGCAGGATTTCTGGTGCTGACCCTCGTTCTTCCGTATCTACCGAGTTGGCCCTTCACAGCCCAATGATGGTTCATGGGCGCCTTGAGCTGCACGCCCACACCCCACGGAAAATCCCATGAGAGAATATTCGATTATTCGATTCCCGTTTCTACTCCTACCAATTAGCCATTGGATGGCCCTACCGGCATCTGCCGGTTCTTTGCTGTCCCAGACAACACGTTTTACCCCCCCCCCCTCAACAAGCCTACTTCCTGGCT
>FN649740.1:5724423-5736698 GCA_000310025.1 Ectocarpus siliculosus | reverse complement strand
CCCCCCCCCCCTCCCCCTCCCCCCCCCCCCCGTGCCGATCGTATGAGTCATCTGCAGTCAACAACTTGCTTACAGAGTATGGTGCCAAGCTTCCCATCGGTTCAAGGATTCTGTAGGTCACAACCAAGTGGTTGCGATTCAGGCGCACACACATGGATGCTCCGAAATATCTGCATGCACTTGTTTGGCTGTGCTCTCGTTGTTCCAGATCAGAGTCCTATCGTTGTCAGTGTTCATACTGTCGATTCCTGACTTGCCAGGTTGTCTTCGCCCAGGAACAGCCGGTTGTTCAGCATTGGCGCCTTGCCTGCGACGCGAAACATGGGGTTTGTGCTGGAGAAGGTGGGATCTCCCGTCGAGGGTTCGACCGTCTCTGCTTCCTCCTCTTGCGCCTTCCTGTCTTCCATGGCAGCCGACGGTTCCCCGGCGTCGTTCTCCTCGATGTAGCCAACTACAAGCGACCGGATGATTCGCCATGCACTCTGCCGGTCAGCGGCCACGACAAGGTGTGGGAACGCTCCTTAGCTAGTGGCGAAAATTCCTTCCTCGGATTCAAGAAATATCACAACGCCCGATCCCTTGCCGCCGTTAGCAAAGACATTTCTGCGGGGGTATTGGGAGTGAAGGCGGTCACTCTGGCAGACGTCCGGCCTGGGTTGCCCTTTCGTTGCCGCACGGTGAATCCGAAAGGTCTGGGTATGATGGTCGAGTCGGTTCGCAGAGCTTCGTCGAGCACGGTACGGCCTGGTGCTGTTCAGGAGATACCATAACGATGAACCTGACACTGAACGTCTGGTCTACACACATTCAAGACAAGGGAAATTTGTCCTGTCAAACGCGTACTCACCCCTGTGTGAACGTGAGGCGGGAAGGACATGGCATGCCCCACAGAATGCTCTTGTCCGATCAGCTCCTGAGTAACATCGGTGCCCAAGGCGTTGAGGATGAGCCGTCTACCTCCTGGATGCCTCTGCGCGAAGTCGGACACATCCAGAACTGCTTCATCCACCATCAACCAGGACTGGCCGCTCAACACCTGATCGGAGAGAGGTAGGTCGTTTTCGGTCCCCAAGAGAACCTCATATCACACAAGGTGTGTGGTGTTGGATATGGTTCGCATGAGACACGAAGAGAAAGGTGAAATGGTGGGCGTTGGGAGATCGTTTCGACTTATTGCGTATCTCGCGGGATCTAGGGCATGCATATTATGGGTTGTATTGGTCAGATGTTTTCTGCCGACGTGTGTGAGTGGCAGAAGGTTCGCTTTAGAGGCTCATGGCGCCGAGACATTGACTTGTAACATAATATGGCCTAGGAATATACGTGTCAAGCCCATCCAAGAGGGGGCTCTCGAGAGGACGACAAGTGCTACCCCGCAATAATCCCCGACTCCCCGAACTGTTTTGGTCGGGTGTACACTCAAGCTCGTCCGTGTATGTTGCATCCCATTGTCGATGTCTCGCACAAACTACCATGCTGTTCAAAGAAGTTCTGCGGAACACACACCCTGCGGTGAAAACACGCCTGACACAACAACCGCGCCACACGCTCATTGCCTTCGTTCACCTTGTCATTAAATGCTGCAACGCTGTAGATAGGCAGGTCCAACGTTCGCGGAATCAGACGACCGCCTTTTTTGTGAATCAATTCATTGTGTACCCTCGTTGACAATGAACACGACGCCACACACGCTGGCAGCTCCCTTGTTGAAGAATCTTTGGTATTGCTTTTGTGTCTCAAGGATAAGAAAGCCTCCCGAGATGAGCGCGAACCAGGCAGGGAACAAGATGTCCTTGATCCAACCGAAGCTGCCGAGCTGTAAGGTGATCGAACCAGGGCGAACTGGACACTTCAGCAAGAGTTGAGCGAAGCTGAGAAGGAGATCCCAATCAAACCAGCACAGTCCGACAGGAAATTGTCACCATGATCGAATACCGAAGAAGCAAAACAAGCAGAGCAACGCCCTTGTTGAGATATTGCAGGATGTAGAGTATTGCTAGCGAACGGCGCCGCCGCCGTATCCTCTTGCAGAAAAAGAACGGTTTGAACGACGCAGCATGTGAACACACACGCTCGGATCTGACAGTGCAGAACGTGCGACGTGATTCTGAAAGAACCACTATCGGAGGCACAGGACGACTTGAAGTTATTGGTGATGTCACTACCGCGGCTTCACCTCTAGGTCCATCACCAGCAGAGAATAAGAGATCATCGTCCGAGGACACGAACTCCAGCCCTCGGTAGCGCTGAACTAGTCCGGCTATGTATGAGAACCGTCCAGCCCAGATGTGGAAGTGCTTGTTGAACTGTTGAGCAAAGGGGTTCCACCAGGAGGTCGTTAGAACAAGGTTTCTGCTTAACCATCACCTCTAACGTGTCATCCTATCCCTTCTTGAACGGTAGCAAACACTCTTTCGAGGCTGCCTTCCCTTGGTGTTGCTACTTCAGCTGAAATCAGCGTATCTTCAAGCATTGCGGCAAGGGCGTTCTGAACTACGAAAGCACCAGCCGAAGCGAACGGCGCTGGCCCCAAACACAACAACTTTCGCCTGCAAAATATATGATACCTACCAGTGCAGGCTAACACAACAGTCTGGACGTTGTCGGCGTGTGGACTCGAACAATGTTGTACAAGACTTGCGGAGAACCACCATGTCTTGCTCATCTCACCCTGTGAAGCAAGGAAAAGTTCGAGTGTTTCACCTCTAACCCCTTGGTCCTCATCCAACCCGTGAAGATCTGCAATGCGACCGCCGCGATCATGTAGTACCCCCAGTGCGCGTGCGCTTCCGAGGTCCTGCCCCTGGAAGCAAAGACGGCGGTGATCCCGAGGGGGAGCACGGCTTCGGAGGCAACGATCATGATTTCCTCGTGCATTTCGTACCATTCGCGCCCAGCCCACTTGGTCGCGTCGCCCTTTCGGTACCTGGATGATGCGTACGGTCTGATGAGTCACATTCGGGCACGAACGTTATGCGCACTACAGCAGTCTCTGAGTCAAAGTGCGAATTGAGTTGCCGCCATGGGCATGGTTGTGATTTCGACAATCAACCTCCGCGGTCCCCAGTTGGACGGACAGCACGCATGACATATGTACCAGGATTACCACCGGGGGCAAGCCGTGGCAAACACGCCGTGATTGGGTCCATGGTTGACATTTTTCGTGTTGGATTTCGGAATGGGCGAGAATTTGGACGTGCTGGGTCTATTTTTGTTGCCCGGTCATCCACTCCCGATCGGAAACGTGATGTTGCCGTTTCACCAAGCCAGCCACGAGAACGAGATGATCTGCACCAGACTGCTTGCTTTCAGGCCACAATGTGGCCTCAGGCGGTGGTTCCCATATATTATAGAACAGATGGATCGTATCGATAAAGCTCACCTCGCGTAGTAGATGCCCCACGGTGCGATGATCATCCACGCGATGAGCAGGCTGCGGCTGCAGATTTGCGGCGATTTTCTGGCAAATGTCGCAACTCTCAACTGCGGGCAATTTCACGGATACACCGGTCTTTTTACCCCAGCCATAACCTCGCATGAAGTAGTGCCGGCATGTTCCGCGTTGGCCAAATCGCATGATGCTCTACCGTTCGCATGCGAAACACGAGGTGGCTCAGGTAAAAACAGTGGGCATACATCGGGAGAAGGCCACCGCTCTGGGAGATGCAACTCGGACGCACGCACCCCGTTCCCGGTACCGGCCGCTGGTGTCGCCGCGGCTCCAGCGTCCATCGCCGCCACAGGTACGTGTCGGTTTCTCAACATTTTGTTTCTCAGACATCTATCGCCCCGCGCCTCATCACAGCTTGTTTTGGGCGACCGTCGTGACTTGTCGGCGCCGACTACGGCCTTGTGGTGTGGGCGCCGGAAAAATAAGAGGCCGGGTATCTCACGGACGCTCGCCCCGATGTCTATGCCCCCTGGAGGCATGGCTTCCGCGCCTCCCATCGTTTCGGCGGCTCCGGGTGGTCTAGTCAACCTCGTCGGAGCTCAGGGACCTTCGGGACAGCCCCAAGCCCGCCGCGGTGGCTCGACTACGCTTGTACCCACCGCGCCCCCTCCAGACCCTTCGCGACGTTCCTCTACGGAGCATCAACGTCGCACGGTGCTGATTGCACCATCGTTGCCGAGCGCAGGTAACGGTTTTCCCAAATTGGAAGGTTGACGTTCTTTGTCACGAAATAGCGGTCCCGAGCCTCCCGCGGCCGCTGGCCATATTGGTCGAGCGCCCGCGAAGAAGGCCGCTTTAAATGAACAGGCCTACGCCGACGTTTTGCGCGAAAACGCCCGCGTAGACCGCTTGGTTTCGCACGCTTCTGCCGCTGGTTCACCGCTTGCCTGCCTCTCCTCGTAACCCACAATCCGGCCCCTCTTCGGACGGCACCCAGATTGTCCTGCCGGTTGCCGGTGCCATTTCCCTTGATGATATTTCTTCGCGGAAGGAAAGCGCACCCGCGCGGCAGGCCCCTGTTCTTGACGGCCGTCAGGAACATTACAACCATGAGGTTTTCCTCTTTTGGAAACCGCCGCCTCTTTTTCTCAATTGGACGCCCTGTGCGTTATTTGGTCCACGGTATCCGCTATGTGTGCGGGATATAGTTCATGATGATAGTGGGATAGCTCTCATTTTCGGCTATGACTTCGCATATGAAAAATCATGGCTAACTCGGACCAAAGCCAACACAGTCTTTCTTGGACGGAAGGTGCGCAGTTTTGGCCACATTTTGTGGGAGCTCAGACGTGAGGATGCTGTCTCTTCGCTGTTGTATACGGAATCCTCCCCAAACGCTGACCCGCGCGATTTGTTTTTGGCTACGGGGGTCAGACAGATTCCGGAGGCTAGTTCCTTCGACACGTTATGGGGCATCGGTGTCGATGCCCTCGACCCGCGTGCTGCGTCGCCTTTTGTGGTCAGAATTTCCCGGGCAAAGCGCTTGTTGCGACGCGCACGCTCTTGAGTGTGCGCCAGGTCGGACCCGACAAGACTTTGCAACCGGAGCACTCGGAGATGCCAGCCCCCGTGTGCACAACCATTCATGAAATTGAGCCACCGGGTGATGGATCTTTGGCGGGTGATCCTTCCTCCTCGGACGCATGCATGTGGTCCGCTAGATTTCGCTTGCGAACACACCGGCGGACCGCTCACGCAGATGCTGCATGCACATTGCGTCTGCCGCTTTTCACGCCACCGCTGCTTCACCACCGTTGTTGGTGGAAAACGGCGCTGATGGACATGACAACACCACCATTGTGTGTGGTGGATGATGCACAGGTATGAATAGCTTTACTGTTTTTATGCCACACATCGGCTTGGGTGGGCTTACCGCTTCCACGAAGCTATGGACCCACCCTTCTTGATGCAGAGCATTGGCTTGGGTGGGCTTATCCCTTCCAAGGAGTATCTAATACGGTATTTCCGTCGGTATGGACCCAACATGGCGATGCTGACGTCTGAGTCCGCCCCCGAATGTTGGTCTGGCGGAATATCGCGTCTTTCTTTGCACTCCCGTACAATAATTCAGTCTTTCACCTCCTCCGGCTCTCGCTTCTGCGGAGCCAGACGTCTGTCTCTCGTCCACCGTTGGTACCACTGCGGCTGCCCATATATTCGTTTTACCCGAACACTATGTCCGGGAACTAACAGCTGTCGGAAATGAGTGTGTGGCGGCATATACATTATCGATGTTTGGGATCCCCAACGGTTTTGCCTGAAACGTATTCGAAGACTCCGCGGAAATACGTGCCCATGTTGTTGTGGCCTTGGGTTTTGCGAGCATGCCACGTTACCACGTCTTTCTACCTGGACACCGCTCGGACTTAACGTATGTTGGAGCGTTCTCTCTGGTGGATTGGTATGAATGTGTCTGTCGTTGGTGGATTCGGCCATGTTTCATTTGCCGAGCCCGCAAGCAAGACTTCCGAGCAAACGTATCGATGGCCTACGCTCACTCAGACCCTCCCTAATGGGCCGGGTATTGCAGTGAGCGTCGACTTCTTTTGGGCCGTTGCCGGTCACGTACTTACCTTCCTGCTCTTTTCTTCGAACTCCTCCTCTGAGGGTGCGGACGTTTTTTCTCAATGGCAGGAACTGTGGAGGACACCTGTCAGGAGTATAACCAACCATGTGTGCACATACAAAGTGTAGGAAGATATGGCTCCCTCGGGGTATCTTGTCACAAGGAGAGTGACAGGAAATGCACCGTCGGAGATGGATATCTTCCGAAGTCCCTGGCCACTTGCCGAAAGTGGAAGCGGAGAGTCTTCGACTCTCCTCTCCCTCTGCCGCTATGGCCACTCTCTCTTTCTACCCTCTTCTCCTCGTTTACACATCACGAGAGGAAATAGCCTTCCCCTGGCAGTGGGATAATACTGCCACGGCACCGGCATCTGTCTCCGACAATAGCCAGTGTCCTCATTGGCGTCGACTAGAACACGGCTCCGCCGTGCTACTGTAGCGAGGAGAGACAACCAAGAAAAAGAGAAACAACATGCCGAAAACCTCTTCACAAAAGCGGAGAGACTTACGCGATGAAGTCAGGGAGGCGAACGCACTCGTCGCTGACAAGAATGCGGCGCTGGCGAGGCAGGCGCAGGAGCTGGAGGAGCTGCGGAAACAGCTCGGCGCCACTGTTTCCCCGTCACCGTTGATCTCTGAAACGCCGGGAAGGGGCACCCCCTCTCAACGCGTGTCTGCGCAGCGTCCCTCTCGGGGAGACCACTCCCAACAGGAGTCGATCCCCGAAGAGGACGAGCCGGGCACCGGTGAGGAGAAAGGAGCCACCCCGGAGAATTCGGACAACGACGGTGACGAGGAACATGACGGCGACGAGGAATGGGCTAACCAGAGCGAACGGCACATCATGTACCAATTGCTCGAGGGCTTCCGGTCACAGGACGTGTCCGCGGATGACCGACAGGCGCTCATGACCTCCGCTGGGGGACAGTTCGCTGACATGCTCTCCCGCCACTGGAAGGAGCAGTCGAATCCACCCGAGTGGCTGGTGTCCCTCTTCCGTCCTACCGCAACTCCACCCACCACGACTCCGGCCTCTGCAGCAGAGGTGGCCCAGGTGAATACTTCTTCGACAGCACGTAGCAGTATACCAGTTGAGGGAAATCAGAGCAGTGGAGGTAGTAACTCCCCCGGCCTAGTTTTTCGTCAACCAATCTTGCCCGCTGTCACTCAGAACACACCTGTCCATCCTCGGAACCTAGCCCCTGATTTAACATCTACTCCGGATAGCCAAGATAGTGATTACAGGCCTAGCAACCCTGTAGCACCCGAGTTGGCCCCTACTCCGGATAGCCAGGACAGCGCACACAGGACTAGCAACCCTGTCGCACTGTCTACGCCCCCGCTTGCGCGTTTGTCTATGCCCACAAGCACCCCTACCTCAACGCATACATCGGGACACAACCAGAAGTTTACCTTTCGCCAGAACGACCTTCCGAAAGAAATATCGTTTTCGGGGACACCAGGAGATTCCGATGTTGTTGAGATTCTGACCCGATACCGAGCACGTGTGAAACTAGCCTCTGTTGCAGCAGACGACCCGCCCGAATCTGTAGTAGACCAAAGAGCGATTCAATTCCTCCCCTTCGTCATTCGAGGCCAAGCCTATGACACTCTAGTGGAACTGGTTAGTGGTACTCTCGAATGGCGATCGGCACACCGGTTGACCGCACTTCGGAACACAGGACAAGTTGTCAGGCCACGAGCACCGGCAACTTGGGACGAATACTGTCAAGCTTTTACCTTTCATTTCTCCGCGCCCAACCGCATTGCGGTATTAGCCAGAGAGATAGCCGTTCTGAGGCAGGAAGGAGAGACGACAGTGGACGGGTTTGCGCTGAAAGTTACTCAGGCCCGCACACGCCTCCTAGCAGAGGCGGCTCGCTCAGGTCCCTCTCACATTAGCCACTACGAACACGCATGGGACGTTTTCATGACTGCCACATTTGAGAACGGCCTGAAACCTCACATTAGAGTAGAGTGTGTTCGAGAGGACCCCCCAAACTCATTTCAGGACGCAAGACTCCGCGCGAAAAAACACGAGGCAAATAATCTGAGAGGCGCAGCGTCACCCATATCCGACACCGTATCCGCTGTTGCGTACCCTGAACCCCCACAGCTGAAGCAAACCGTGTCCTCGAACACGGCGGTCATTAAAGACCTACAAGCTGAAGTAACGAGGCTCAAGTCGATGCGGGGCCCCACCAAGACCAGTTCGAGTCAGGGCGCCCCTAAAAAGGCGCGCACCACGGGCAAGGGCAGTTCTTCTTCGGCAACGAAGGCAGAACCGTGCCCCTACCCGGGGTGCAAGTTCAACCACCCCATCGAACAGTGTGGGCTAAAGAAAAAGCACGCACTGGAGAAGGGATGGACTTGGACAAAAGCATGACGGGGCCCTTCACGGGACTCCTCGCTCGTAGGGAGACAGGTCGATAGCACACCATTAGCTGAGGAAACTCATGTAGCACAGAATGCCCGAGTTGACTCAGCCCCGTATGTGCATGACAGTAGAAAATCGAGGGAATCATTTTTTCCTCGGGTGAGAGGTGGTGATGTGAAGTCCGTTCAAGATTCTAGCAGTAATTCTGAGACATCGGTAGCAGATTCTGCCCAGGCACTGTTTCATAGTCGGTCAAGTAGCAAAGCAGGGAAAAATAGGAAGAACAAGCGCACTCGTGTGCCGACTTCTAGGTTAGCCCCGCAAGCTGAATTTGTACTGACTGGTAGTATGCCATTTAATCATAACACGGAAAGACATGCCTCTGTTTCAAGTGCATCGAGTGGTGGACCCACTTATGCGGCGTTTCATGCGTCAGCACTGAGTAAATACCCACAACACCCGAATGCGTTAAATTCGTCCTCCAAGAGAGTGCGAATTCCTGCCCGAGTTTGTAATCACGCTGTGTCCGACCTTACTATCGACACAGCAGCTGATGTACCGTGTATATCAGCGTCTTTTATTAAATCGCATCCGGTCCTGCAACGTTTGCCTCTGAAACCTGTGCCTCCTGGCGCAATTCAGTTGAATAGCGCAGACGGATCAGCGTTAGAAATCCTAGGATACATCCGATTTAAGCTCACACTGGGAGATATCACATTACCAGTGGAAGCTCTCGTGTTGCCCAATCTAGGTCCGGATAAGATGTTGCTCGATAATAGCATTATGAATGCCTTCGGTGCCGTCCTTGATTGGTGCGGTGAGCAACTTTCGTTTAAAAATTCAACACGAAAAATTCCGGCAACTCACAGACGAACGAATAGTCAAGCGGACACTAATAATGATGCCCCCGCGCAAATATCTATAGTGACGCTTGACCCATCGATAGGAGCAGTGCCCGTATATCTCTCTAGGAGATACTGCATTCCCCCCGAAAGTGAAATGGCACTAGACGTCGTGACGAAACACGCACCACAGGCAAACACGCCTGCGTTGATCGAACCACGGATTGTCACTGCCAAAGACATCGAAACGTCTGAAAATATACCCGAAGCGTTCCGTACAATCGTAGTCGCTAGAACGGTATGCAACTGGTCAGCGACGGACAAGTCTGCTGCGGTACAAGTTGCTAATCCATCCAAACGACACGTTCACATTGCGCGTGACACTATTTTAGGGTACATTTCGCCTGTAAAATCGGTTGCCGATAAAACAGTTAGCGCTGTCAATAGCGACCAAACCACATTCAGACACAAGCGAGACGAGTTGAAACGAGCCATGAAAAAAGCGTTCACGAACACTACATTTACTCCTCAACAATGCTCGCAAGTCTTGGATTTATGCGCGAAATATCGTAACGTGTTTTCATTATCTCCGAAGGAGCTCGGAAAATGCAAGATAGCCAAGGCAGATTTTCCGCTAGAACCAGGCACTAAACCAGTCGACCGTGCTCCCTATCGTACTAATCCTAGAGCACAAGAAGTTATCGACAAGTGTGTGGAACAAATGGAAGACGAGGAGATTATTGAACAGAGACCCAGTTCGTGGGGATCTGCAGTTACCATCGTAGCAAAAGCTGATGGCACTCCTCGATTCTGCGTTGACTACCGCTCTACTATTAACAAGAGTTTAATTCGAAAATCTTGGCCCATGCCAGATATAGAATCCCATATTGATACCGTTGGAGGTGCAAAATTTATTACTGTCTGCGATATCCAGTCAGCCTACCACCAAATCGAAGTAGACGAAGCAGAACAAGAAAAGACTGCGTTTGTGACACACAAAGGGAAATGGGTTTTCAAACGCCTCCCCTTCGGAATTGCGAATGCTCCTTTTCTATTTGCCCGTATGATGTCTCTGGCATTCTCTCACTTCGGACCACGCAGTGGACTTTTGGTGTATATGGACGACATTATTTGCTGCAGCTCAAATTGGGAGAGCCATCTAACCTTATTAGAAAGCATGCTCCAAGCACTCCAAGCGGCCGGTCTTACCTTGAAACCCTCCAAAGTACAATTTGGACCACAGGAAGTAAAATACCTGGGGCATATACTGTCGGCAAAAGGGATTCGTGTTGGGGAAGATCGTATAAAGTCTATTGTCGATTTGCCTGCACCCAAAACAATCAAAGCGCTTCGCTCAGTATTGGGAATGGTGAACTATGTGAGGAAATTTATACCCGACCTTTCTACGGTGATCGCACCGCTAGTCGAACTCACACAAAAAGAGCATGTAAAATCGATCGCAAAACGTTGGAACCAGGAACATGATAAGGCTTTTGCAGAGATCAAACGGTTACTCAGCAAAGCACCTGTGTTATGTTTCCCTGACTTTACCAAAGACTTCGTGGTTCACGTAGATGCTAGTGAAGTTGGTGCAGGAGCATTCCTGGGCCAAAAGAACGGCGACGATGTGAATATTATCGCTTATTTTAGCCAACGATTTAACAAGGCTCAACGTCATTACTCTGCGACGATGAAGGAATGTTACGGTGTGGTTTTGAGTTTACAACACTGGCGACCCTACTTGTGGGGCAGACATTTCGAAGTTGTCACGGATCACGCGGCATTGAGATATTTGTACACAATGCAAGACACGTCTAATATGCTGACCAGATGGGCAATCGCTTTGCAGTCCTTTGACTTTACAGTGCGACACAAGCCGGGAAAGTTACATGTAGTCCCAGACACCCTATCTCGGTTGTTTGCGTTCGATCACCAACAACAGTTGGAAGCACCGCAACTTGCACCGATATGTAGGAATGTGCCTGATGACCCTGCGCTGCATTCAAATGTCCCACCACGTCCGTACCAAGTGTCTGCAGATCGTTTGGAAAACTTGCGACCGGTTCAAAGTGATCGCGAATTATTCGCTGAGAAATCAGTTTATATTAGCGCGACCAACGTATTTGAAACTATTAACCGCGATATCTTGCGTGAAAAACAAGCTCTTGAATATGGCAAGTATATCGACTATCTTACAAAACCTGACGCTCAATTACCTGATGACGAGACAACCACTTCCATGTCGTACTACTTCGTGCGTGATGGATTGCTGTTTAAATCGTATTTACCAGGCTACCTCCGGAAACGTAGTACGTTTAGTGACCAATTGGTGTTGCCTTACGCCCTTACCGGACTAGTGCTACACGCCTATCATGACCACGTATTATCTGGGGGCCACTTAGCGTCTAGACCGACTTATGAGAAGATTCGCCAAAAGTACTGGTGGCCAACCATGAATCGGGACGTCCGTACTTGGTGTCAAGAATGCCAAGCCTGTCAACGTCGGAAAACAGCCCACAACCGGAACAAATTACCAACGGGACATGTACCAGTACAAAGACCGTTTGAACGTATTTCGGTTGACCTAGTTGAATATAAAGTAGAATCAGTTTCAGCCGCCGGGGTACGGTGCAAACATGTCCTATCCATGATGGACCACCTAACCCGATTCACCGTGTTGACTCCGATTCCCAACAAGTCAGCAATCACTGTCGCTCAGGCCATTATCGACCGCATCATCAGCATCTTTGGATCGCCTGAACTGTTGCATTCCGACCAAGGACCTGAATTTGAGAACAGTGTAGTCCACCAATTACAGCGTATTCTGAACTACAAGAAAACCCGCACGACACCATACCGTCCGCAGGGTAATTCTGTCTCAGAACGAGTACATGCTACCATGCACGCAATGCTTGCCATGCATAGTTCCATGAACCGCGATAACTGGGCATCATTGCTGCCTTTTGTCCAACTGGCTTACAACACGTCATTTAGCTCCACCATGCATGAAACACCATTCTTTCTTATGTTTGGTCGGAAG
>FN649740.1:5680120-5724323 GCA_000310025.1 Ectocarpus siliculosus | reverse complement strand
CGGCATCCCTCATGTGGGAACAACAGCGAATACCGAGGAATTCTCTAAAACAACACAGGAAAATCTACAGGTTGCTTTTGAACTAGCGCGCCGTAACCTATCGGAACGCACAAAAAAACAAGCTGCTAAGAACGCTAAACTGCGCCCTATCCCTGTGTTTAAACCTGGTGATCTAGTACTTGTGTACCGCCCATACCAGGATTCGGATGGACCAAATCCGAAATTATTGTTACCGTGGAGAGGACCTTACATCATCTGCTCTAAATTATCACCGGTGGTATATAGAGTGAGACGCCAGAACGAAACTCGAGAAGTTTCGGTCCATTTAGCCCACATTAAACAGTACTACGCGAGGAAAACGCCACCTGCGCCAGACTTTGATAAGCTTTCCGAGTTTTTCTTAGGACGCCAGATTCCGTTGCCCGAGCTAGACCATCCCGACGAAGCTCAACCGAAAATTGAATCCTACGTCGTTGACAAAGTGGTAAGTCATAAGAGTGGTAAGGGGCCGTAAAACCCCGTACAACTACAAGTATCGTTTGCGTCTTCGAGGCTACGGCCCTGAGTCAGACCTTGAATATAGAGCAGACGAAATTCCACAATGTCAAGAAATGATATCTGCCTACCGAATCCGTTGTGGTTTGGAAATCGTGCAGCCTAATAAATCGTCGTCTCGTGCCCCAGTTGAACAGGGAGACCCAAAATCACCCAGTAAAACAGGGAAACGAAAACGAAAACAGGCAGCTACTCCTCAAGAACCTTTAAGTCGGAAATTGGCAACGCAAAGTGGCTCTGAGCCACCGAACAAAACCAAGAAGCGACGAAGAAGGCTCCTAAAGGAGGGTCCATTACCCAAGTCGCGTTCTGCTACGACACAGAGTGATACTCAATTGCCCTGCCGTACTAGCAAACGAAAACGAACTAGGGCCCGGAAATTAAACGATTGATTTATTCTATCGTTCCTAACAGTTGCCATGTCTATCTTTTCCGAGACTTGAGACAAATTTATACTACTATTATTCTGTGTTATATATATATATTTAGCACAGGACCAGTAGCCACGGTGGTTGGTTGTATCCAGTGGAAACAACCTATTTTTGAAGTGTTTGGGGAAACACTCGCGAGGAGAATTGAATGATACCACCGCTGTCCCAAGATCTTATTTTTTTATGAAATAGATCTTATTTTTGATGAATAGATAAACTTGCCAGAGGGTCACCTCATTACAAGTCCATCCTCCATCAAGATCTTATTTTTTTGATGAATAGATAAACTTGCCAGAGGGTCACCTCATTACAAGTTCATCCCCCATCAATACCTTATTTGTGATGAATAGATAAACTTGCCAGAGGGTCACCTCATTACAAGTTCATCCCACCAAGATCTTATTTGTGATGAATAGATAAACTTGCCAGAGGGTCACCTCATTACAAGTTCATCCCATCAAGATCTTGTTTTTGATGAATAGATAAACTTGCCAGAGGGTCACCTCATTACAAGTTCATCCTCCATCAATATCTTATGTTTTGGTGAACAGATAAACTTGCCAGAGGGTCACCTCATTACAAGTTCATCCTCCATCAAGATCTTATTTTTCGATGATGAATAGAGAAAACTTGCTAGAGGGTCACCTCATTACAAGTTTATTCCTCATCACGATATTATTTTATGATGAAAAGACAGACTCGCCGGAGGGTCACCTCATTACGAGCCTATCTCTCATCAACCCCACAGCATTATCATGCGAAATATTTTAGTACACTAGCTGTCATCTTGATAGCCCAGTACCCACAATTTTTTTTCTAGACTATACTAGTATGGACCACATCTATCACTACTCTGTCTGAAGACTCCGTGTTTTTTAACACGCGTTGTATGATAATCAGGCCGAGTTGATGATGTTGTACCAGGTAGGTTAACTCCAATACATGTGTCTCCATGAGCCACTCATGTCTATGGCCGCCAAAAGCACATCTTTAGCACAGATGGACTTGTGGCGCATAGAGGGGGGGGTGATGTGGAGGACACCTGTCAGGAGTATAACCAACCATGTGTGCACATACAAAGTGTAGGAAGATATGGCTCCCTCGGGGTATCTTGTCACAAGGAGAGTGACAGGAAATGCACCGTCGGAGATGGATATCTTCCGAAGTCCCTGGCCACTTGCCGAAAGTGGAAGCGGAGAGTCTTCGACTCTCCTCTCCCTCTGCCGCTATGGCCACTCTCTCTTTCTACCCTCTTCTCCTCGTTTACACATCACGAGAGGAAATAGCCTTCCCCTGGCAGTGGGATAATACTGCCACGGCACCGGCATCTGTCTCCGACAATAGCCAGTGTCCTCAGAACACTCGCATTATTATGGTTGACGCGACCGAAGCTGAGGACATGCAAGAAGAAGGAGAAGAGCGTCTGGCAAGCAACTTCTGTGCTAGCCGTTGTTTTCTGATGGGACACGATGGGCCGGACTTAAGGCGACTTTCATCGCCTGCCTGTTGTTTCAAGTCGTTGCTTCACGGGACGATTCAATATATATATTTAGGCTTTGTTTGCTTTGCCACCTCCAAATCATGGCGTTCGTTTCCCTCTCTACTGATATTTGGCGCTTTGTCTCGTTCATGGTACGCTATGTTACGCTGACGCGTGTTTGAGTGGTGTGTGAGCTGATTTTTTTAGCGCCTAAATAGGCGTTGTCGTCTCCGCATATGCTACGACCGAACCCGTCACGATCAGTTCCCGCTCGTCCTTCCTTGTCGTCTGCGTTGTGATTCTCAGTAGTCATCACGTGTGTGGTGTGGGGAAGGTTTGATGGTTTGGAGTACTTGTCGGGGATGAACTAGTTTCTCCGACACTAGTTGCTTTAATTTTTTGTGTTTGATATGGAAAGTCGCATCTATCTTTGATCTCTATCTAAATTTGAGTATCGTCGAGGATAGAGTATCTGCATACAGTAGTGGTCCCGATATAGTGGCATGTAGTGGCAAGAGGAAAATTTGCCACTATTCAGGGCAATGCCACTAATCGATTTAGTGGCAATAATGCTACATACTATTGACTAGTCAATAGTGGCATTATTGCCACTTTATTGGAAAATAAGCTTTGATGCTTCCGCTACGGACAGTTGTTGGATCTTCACTCGTGTGTATGCGTTATACATGTAGAATATCTAGGGTCCGCCCTCTTTTGTTGTGTACACCAGCATCCGCGTGAAAACAAACGCAGGCGTCTGCCCATCACGTGTGCGTTGACACTTGATCGTCTTGTGACAACGAGGCCTTTCGCGATCGCACTCTACCGATCGGGGATTTTTCTTCACCGATTCGTTTTATATACCGTATATGACACAAGATAACACACCCCCTTGACCGATTTTCAAAGATCGATTTCTCAACAGCAGGAAGACTCACAACGCCGAAAATGGCGGCGTTGGAACCGTCTCGTTGAGAGCTTTTGGAAAATGTATCATTTCGTTTATGTATCCTCTTCGTCGTCGAGTAATCGATCTTTGAAAATCGGGCCAGGGGGTGTGTTATCTTGTGTCATATACGGTATTTGATGGGGAGTCGATACGTCGGAATACCCCTCAGTAACACGCACTTCCGCCCGTGGACGCACACGTCTGACGACAACATCTATCAGCTGTCGCTCGTTTTAGCGACAGCTATCCTATCTTGTCATCCATGAAGTACCTATTTATTATACTACAAGACAGGAGATTGAAGCTAGCTGTGGAAGTCCATGGATACCACTGCTGCACACCACACTCACGCACACGCACACACAGCAGTGCGATGGCTTTTGATTGTCGCCATGCGGTTTTACTTCCGTTCCCTTCGCTTCGCTTCCCGTCCTTTCCCCTCATGAACGAGGGTATTCCTACACGTCAAACCTCTGCCCACCTGCGTTTCAGGCAAACACGACGACGGCCGGCGAAAGTCCCCCCCCTTTCCGAGTGGCTGCGAGTGTTGATCGGCTATGCGGCTGGCTGTGGTTTGAAGGCGGTCGAACAAGTCGCAAAAGGTCGCCTCCGAGTTGAAGGGTGATTGTGTGTCTTGGTTGGTTGACAGCCATCTCTCCGCCGTGGAACGAGGCCGAACGTTTGGTTTCTACCAGCAAGAGATTTCTCCGTGCTTATCCGCCGCCGCTGCACACGATAGCGGTACGCTGCCAGTACACTGCTGGGCAAGGCTGAGGAAAAGTTCAAACGTCTCTGTAAACTCAAGCGACCTGCCGCTACCAGTACACCAGTACACGGCTGCGCAAGGCTGAGCGAAGGTTCACACGTATGAGGTCCCGAGATGTATCCCTACACAGCATAGTATGTGTCGTGTATAGGTTGTTGTGTGTGCTGTGTGTCGTGCGTCGTGGTGTCGGTTGGAAGATGGAAGGCTTGTTGGTTCTTGGTTCGGGTTCGGAACCTCCCACAAGGCAGCTCCGAGCTCCGAGCTCCGAGCTCCGAGCTCCGAGTTAGAATAGTTTCCACAGACGTTCTCACAGTCTCATTCTGCTTCTGAGGCAAGAGTGCGATAGCCGATAGACGCGTGTCCATGACTACTAAAGACAAGGCCAGGCATGGGTTGAGGGATGCACAGCTATTTAAGCACGGCCTTCTGTAGCTACACCTACAGTACAACGTCGGGGCTACATGTACCTGGTACACATAGCAATACACACACACACGTGGTTGTTGTGCTGTTTGTTTCTTGAAATGGGCTGGGGGGTGGGAAGCAGATGATGGAGCAGTTCACTACCATTGCCAGACACAGGGAAGCGCCGGCCCGGTGGAGGCAACTACCACTCTGGACTCTGGACTCTGGAGCTTGACACCCCGTGCGGTATGCATATGCTCCAAAATGGAACGCGCTTGAGATTGTTCCTGTGCACCAAAATCGCCGCGGCCCCGTGCGGTATTTTTTTTTTTTTTTTTGTCATCGCTTCAAATCAGCGCTCACAGCACTAGTGCCGTTTACTCCAACCCGTGGTCACACAGAAGAGCCCCTCTCTACCCTCCCCTCCTGCGGTTCGATTTTTAATGCGAGAAGAGTTTAGCACTCTCTTCCCGCTGTGTACACACGAACTAGCGCTGTCCACTAGACCCATGACATGACATGGTCACCACTCAGCGGCCACTATCAGACGCTGCGGTCGACACATCACCGACTGCTCCTTCGAGTTATAGGGTACAAGCGTAAGAAAGACACCTACCGGCAGCTCTCGTACGCCCAGACGCTCAAGAGGGTCGAATGCCAGAGCGTTGAAGCCACGATCCGACAACGACGCCTACTGTTCGCGGGAGCACTGGCAAGGCAGCCGGACGGGCGACTCCCGAAACGACTGATGCTCGGCGAGCTGGCGGGGGGGGAGAAGCCACGTAGGGGGGGACAGGAACAGAACTGGCCGAAGTGTGTGCTCGACGACCTGAAGGCATTCGGGGCCGACCACGGATCTACGAAAACCGACTCCATGTTGTCTCGGAATTCCTGTACCGAAAGACACGGCACCGAAGTTAAGGTGGACGGAAGGCGCGAAGGTGGAGGGGGGAGTACCCTGGCATGCGGCGGTGCTGCAGGGAGCTGAGAGGTTCATGACCTCCTGGCACGAGAAGGAAGAAGAGGCCAGCCGACAACGAGCGCTCAAACGAAACCACAAGCCAACAACCAATGTGGCGGGAGGGGGGCAGGAGACGGACGAGATGGCGAGGGAAGAAAGCAAACGAGAAGAGACGGACCGAGTGGCACGACACGTGCTGGATTGAATTTCTCTTCGCCAATTCCCCCCCAACGCTGCACCATTGCACCAACCCCCCAGTAGTGATTTTGTACCATTACAATGTATCGCTGGTTGGTGGCCATGCTTGCGTGTTTGCTTGTTCGTTAGTGGTCTCTCCACCGTGTGCCTTGTTCTGCCTCATATTTCTTGTTATTTTTCGGCCTGGTCCCTCTTTGTCCTCGCCCTTTTTCATTTTATTTTCATTTTATTTTTCTCTTCTCCTTATACGGTTTCCATTTTTATTTTTTCTCTTTTTTCTCTTATTTCTTTTTTTCTCTCTTTTTTGTGCCAGATGGCCTGGTCTCTGCTTGCGTTGTGAAGTACCAAGATTGAACCAGGGGGTGTACCTCTTTCTCTCCGACCCATGATAGATAGTGACTGCTAGTCTCAGTTGATACCTTGCATAGCGCGCAGAGGGAGTGGAGGATTCCAGAATATCTGTCGTTGATTTCTATTGACTTGCGGACCCCTCGGGGCCAGTTCATTTGAGAGTACCTTTTTAGGGTAAGTTAACCTGTGACCACGGGAATCGACCGCGTCGAGTGTTGGATCAGTACGGACATACGAAGGTACTGAGTACAGAGAGATCGGAACGGTTTTTAATGTGAAGACAACAACAACAACAACAACAACAACAACAACAACAACAACAACTAGACCAGGAGGGGAAGCGAGAGAAAAACTCACTTTGCAAGAAAAGCTCGCTTACGCCGGGATCCGAACCCCTGACCTGACCTCTAGAAGGTTTCGCGGATACCAACTAAACCACCGGGGCGACCGGTGTCTCATGTGCTCCAAAATGGAACGCGCTTGAGATTGTTCCTGTACAACAAAACCGCCGCGGCCCCCCACAAAATGAACATGGCGCTTGTTCCCTATAACAACCGCTGAGCCCGACAGCAAGTCAGTCTGTAATCACTCTAAGTTAACTATTGCTATGTAGGAACGTCGTCGTCGTCAACCAATCACTGACTAGTCTATTAGTGTATGTTACTGTAGCCTACAGTAGAATGTGTGTTTTTTTGTTTTTTCGAAAAAAATAAATATCGTGTGTACTGCTCTGCACCAAACTCTGAACGAACGATGATTGTTGACTCTCCGCCGATGCATACTTGTAGGTTACACTTTGGAGACACAACACTCAACTGCCTGTTTACCGCACTGTGGTCACCCTAGGCTTCGCTATGTGCAACGCACGTGAGAAGCCTTGGCCTATCAGCTCGGCGGAGGTCGTACGCTGTGTAATATGATGTGTGATGCCTCTCCTGGCCGTTGACTTGCTGTAAAACATCTCCCGCGTGCCCCCTTGGTTGAAGAAGTGAACATCGCCTGGTACTGGAAAAACTTGCTGACTTGGCTTCAGTATGAAAAGCGTCCCCACGTAAGCCAAGTCACCCTTTGTCTGGCAAGGAGCTCAGATTCTTCGGAGGGACCGTAGCCCCCGAACAAAGGCTGACAAACATTTGTTCGACTTTTTTTTTTTTCGGAGTGACTGGGTACTACAGTAGTACAGTAGGAGTCATAGCATTACCTTCACCTACGACATGATATATTGATGGATGCAGTTCTTCATATGATTTACACGCCGGAGATCCGCGGATATTCCGCCGCGTCTTGACGATGACGAATGAATGTTCACCGCACACTTTACTCGACGCGACACACACACAACTTTTTATTGGATCATGTCTGCCTATAGACTACCGTATATGACACAAGATAACACACCCCCTGGACCGATTTTCAAAGCTCGATTACTCCACGACGAAGAAGATGCATAAATGAAACAATACGTTTTCGAACAGCTCTCGACGAGACGGTTCCAACGCCGCCGTTTTCGGCGCTGTGACTCTTCCTGCTGTTGAGAAATCGAGCTTTGAAAATCGGCCAAGGGGGTGTGTTATCTTGTGTCATATACGGTATATACATAGCTTAAGCCAATTTTTATCGGAAACGAATCAAAACTCACGGCCGCGCCTCCCACCAACCTTCTGGACAGATATAGCCTAACGTTTCCAATCGTTAATTAGCGCCACGATACGTCCCGTTTCCATGCTACACCACTACGATCGGACGAGTCTGTGGTATCCAGATACGATTAGAGCTATTGCTGTGCTGCTGTGCTGCTCTGTAAAAACACGCTCGCTGAGAACTGCTAATGACACTGAACGTACGTGTCTGTGTATGTTGTGCCACCGGTGCTGCGGAGTATTCCTGCTCTCCAACATGGTAATCATCTCACCGCAGGCCTACGCATGCATGCACCTAGGTTCGTATGCGATTTTGCCAGTGAGTGTCTACTTCGGTGAGGTGGTGCCCTGAAACAACACGCCCTCGGATTTCTTGGAGAGTGCGGAGAAAATCACTTACGCAGAAACTATTCGACGCAATTTTATTCTCGTACACACGTACTACATACCCAGGATCTCTTCTCCGACTACATACCTAGATATCTCAAATTGACCACACCGCCTACAACCTGTGACTGACAACTGCTACTGTCTCGCGACGACATGCTTTCCACATATATTTGAGTACACATCTGATTTCTCGGAATTGTCATACGTACGTGTAGATTCCGACGACTTCGATCCATCAAAAAACACCCGAAGACACCCAATACATTTTAGACACTGGCGTGCAAAACCTTGTTACCTGGATGACTTCTAGTGTAAAGGCGGTATTTTTCGGGGCCCGCCGCCCTCACGGCAGCGGGGGGCGCGCTAAGTGCCCTACTCTAGATATATATGCGGCACGCGGAACCTCCCGTCATCGGGGGGTTCCATTCGTTTCGAAAATATCCGAAAAATCACGGAACGCTCACACACGAGATATCACACATAGACCAGTCGGCAAGTGTTCAGCAGGGAAACTTCTGAACCATCTCCTATTGTTGTCGAACAGAGCAGCGGTTGGGACTTCTGCATCCCAGGTTATCACAAAGTCTGAATTCTTTACCCATAGACTAAACGTTCTCTCAAATCAAGACAACGAAAGCACTTCCGTCTCAATTGAAGGCAAAAAATGCGACTTGTTGACGTTCGATGGGAAATTACAGTAGTACGTCATAGTCTAGAGGATATCATCAAGCGGCAATGCGGGCCCAGATTCTGTTACTGAGGAGGAGTGATGTCGAACGCTGAAGCTGCGGTCCGAAAATGCCGCAAATCTGGGTCCATACATGTACCGTTGACGATCCAACCCTCCCCCCTGCTGGTCGTCCAGGGCAGCTGGTAATGAAAGCTGTTTGCTGGATACGAAGTGCAAGCGATTACAGGTGGAGCTGCGACAATATGTACAACGATGGATCGTGAATGGTAAGCGGTAAGCCGACATTTCGGACCATAGCGGCGCCCTTCGGTGTACCAACGTGCTGGCCGCTGCTCCATGATGCCCTCAACTTATTCCATCTAACACCAACACTTGGAGCCGGAAGGTCGTTTTCGAGTGCTTGGCGTGGAGATGACTTGGATTTTCCCTCGAAACCGACCACCAGTCTCTTCATCGCAACCTTCGTTGAGGATATGAAAGGCTTCGGTTTTGATATATCCTCGGTAGGGAAAATGTCAGGGGAGGTAAGAACACCGTTCCAATGGCGACGAGGGCGTTTCGTGCCTCAAGCAATGTTAACCTTCAGCGGGGGGCATAACCGCGAAGGGAGTGGTACATGCTTCTTGTATTGGTCATTTTGTTGAATATTTTTGAACACGGCACAATCTCATAGATGTGGAGGACACCTGTCAGGAGTATAACCAACCATGTGTGCACATACAAAGTGTAGGAAGATATGGCTCCCTCGGGGTATCTTGTCACAAGGAGAGTGACAGGAAATGCACCGTCGGAGATGGATATCTTCCGAAGTCCCTGGCCACTTGCCGAAAGTGGAAGCGGAGAGTCTTCGACTCTCCTCTCCCTCTGCCGCTATGGCCACTCTCTCTTTCTACCCTCTTCTCCTCGTTTACACATCACGAGAGGAAATAGCCTTCCCCTGGCAGTGGGATAATACTGCCACGGCACCGGCATCTGTCTCCGACAATAGCCAGTGTCCTCATTGGCGTCGACTAGAACACGGCTTCGCCGTGCTACTGTAGCGAGGAGAGACAACCAAGAAAAAGAGAAACAACATGCCGAAAACCTCTTCACAAAAGCGGAGAGACTTACGCGATGAAGTCAGGGAGGCGAACGCACTCGTCGCTGACCAGAATGCGGCGCTGGCGAAGCAGGCGCAGGAGCTGGAGGAGCTGCGGAAACAGCTCGGCGTCACTGTTTCCCCGTCACCGTTGATCTCTGAAACGCCGGGAAGGGGCACCCCCTCTCAACGCGTGTCTGCGCATCGTCCCTCTCGGGGAGACCACTCCCAACAGGAGTCGATTCCCGAAGAGGACGAGCCGGGCACCGGTGAGGAGAAAGGAGCCACCCCGGAGAATTCGGACAACGACGGTGACGAGGAACATGACGGCGACGAGGAATGGGCTAACCAGAGCGAACGGCACATCATGTACCAGTTGCTCGAGGGCTTCCGGTCACAGGACGTGTCCGCGGATGACCGACAGGCGCTCATGACCTCCGCTGGGGGACAGTTCGCTGACATGCTCTCCCGCCACTGGAAGGAGCAGTCGAATCCACCCGAGTGGCTGGTGTCCCTCTTCCGTCCTACCGCAACTCCACCCACCACGACTCGGGCCTCTGCAGCAGAGGTGGCCCAGGTGAATACTTCTTCGACAGCACGTAGCAGTATACCAGTTGAGGGAAATCAGAGCAGTGGAGGGAGTACCTCCACCGGCCTAGTTTTTCGTCAACCAATCTTGCCCGCTGTCACTCAGAACACACCTGTCCATCCTCGGAACCTAGCCCCTGATTTAACATCTACTCCGGATAGCCAAGATAGTGATTACAGGCCTAGCAACCCTGTAGCACCCGAGTTGGCCCCTACTCCGGATAGCCAGGACAGCGCACACAGGACTAGCAACCCTGTCGCACTGTCTACGCCCCCGCTTGCGCGTTTTTCTATGCCCACAAGCACCCCTACCTCAACGCATACATCGGGACACAACCAGAAGTTTACCTTTCGCCAGAACGACCTTCCGAAAGAAATATCGACTATTAACAAGAGTTTAATTCGAAAATCTTGGCCCATGCCAGATATAGAATCCCATATTGATACCGTTGGAGGTGCAAAATTTATTACTGTCTGCGATATCCAGTCAGCCTACCACCAAATTCGAAGTAGACGAAGCAGAACAAGAAAAGACTGCGTTTGTGACACACAAAGGGAAATGGGTTTTCAAACGCCTCCCCTTCGGAATTGCGAATGCTCCTTTTCTATTTGCCCGTATGATGTCTCTGGCATTCTCTCACTTCGGACCACGCAGTGGACTTTTGGTGTATATGGACGACATTATTTGCTGCAGCTCAAATTGGGAGAGCCATCTAACCTTATTAGAAAGCATGCTCCAAGCACTCCAAGCGGCCGGTCTTACCTTGAAACCCTCCAAAGTACAATTTGGACCACAGGAAGTAAAATACCTGGGGCATATACTGTCGGCAAAAGGGATTCGTGTTGGGGAAGATCGTATAAAGTCTATTGTCGATTTGCCTGCACCCAAAACAATCAAAGCGCTTCGCTCAGTATTGGGAATGGTGAACTATGTGAGGAAATTTATACCCGACCTTTCTACCGTGATCGCACCGCTAGTCGAACTCACACAAAAAGAGCATGTAAAATCGATCGCAAAACGTTGGAACCAGGAACATGATAAGGCTTTTGCAGAGATCAAACGGTTACTCAGCAAAGCACCTGTGTTATGTTTCCCTGACTTTACCAAAGACTTCGTGGTTCACGTAGATGCTAGTGAAGTTGGTGCAGGAGCATTCCTGGGCCAAAAGAACGGCGACGATGTGAATATTATCGCTTATTTTAGCCAACGAGTTAACAAGGCTCAACGTCATTACTCTGCGACGATGAAGGAATGTTACGGTGTGGTTTTGAGTTTACAACACTGGCGACCCTACTTGTGGGGCAGACATTTCGAAGTTGTCACGGATCACGCGGCATTGAGATATTTGTACACAATGCAAGACACGTCTAATATGCTGACCAGATGGGCAATCGCTTTGCAGTCCTTTGACTTTACAGTGCGACACAAGCCGGGAAAGTTACATGTAGTCCCAGACACCCTATCTCGGTTGTTTGCGTTCGATCACCAACAACAGTTGGAAGCACCGCAACTTGCACCGATATGTAGGAATGTGCCTGATGACCCTGCGCTGCATTCAAATGTCCCACCACGTCCGTACCAAGTGTCTGCAGATCGTTTGGAAAACTTGCGACCGGTTCAAAGTGATCGCGAATTATTCGCTGAGAAATCAGTTTATATTAGCGCGACCAACGTATTTGAAACTATTAACCGCGATATCTTGCGTGAAAAACAAGCTCTTGAATATGGCAAATATATCGACTATCTTACAAAACCTGACGCTCAATTACCTGATGACGAGACAACCACTTCCATGTCGTACTACTTCGTGCGTGATGGATTGCTGTTTAAATCGTATTTACCAGGCTACCTCCGGAAACGTAGTACGTTTAGTGACCAATTGGTGTTGCCTTACGCCCTTACCGGACTAGTGCTACACGCCTATCATGACCACGTATTATCTGGGGGCCACTTAGCGTCTAGACCGACTTATGAGAAGATTCGCCAAAAGTACTGGTGGCCAACCATGAATCGGGACGTCCGTACTTGGTGTCAAGAATGCCAAGCCTGTCAACGTCGGAAAACAGCCCACAACCGGAACAAATTACCAACGGGACATGTACCAGTACAAAGACCGTTTGAACGTATTTCGGTTGACCTAGTTGAATATAAAGTAGAATCAGTTTCAGCCGCCGGGGTACGGTGCAAACATGTCCTATCCATGATGGACCACCTAACCCGATTCACCGTGTTGACTCCGATTCCCAACAAGTCAGCAATCACTGTCGCTCAGGCCATTATCGACCGCATCATCAGCATCTTTGGATCGCCTGAACTGTTGCATTCCGACCAAGGACCTGAATATGAGAACAGTGTAGCCCACCAATTACAGCGTATTCTGAACTATAAGAAAACCCGCACGACACCATACCGTCCGCAGGGTAATTCTGTCTCAGAACGAGTACATGCTACCATGCACGCAATGCTTGCCATGCATAGTTCCATGAACCGCGATAACTGGGCATCATTGCTGCCTTTTGTCCAACTGGCTTACAACACGTCATTTAGCTCCACCATGCATGAAACACCATTCTTTCTTATGTTTGGTCGGAAGCCACGACTACCAGTTGACATTATCCTCGGCATCCCTCATGTGGGAACAACAGCGAATACCGAGGAATTCTCTAAAACAACACAGGAAAATCTACAGGTTGCTTTTGAACTAGCGCGCCGTAACCTATCGGAACGCACAATAAAACAAGCTGCTAAGAACGCTAAACTGCGCCCTATCCCTGTGTTTAAACCTGGTGATCTAGTACTTGTGTACCGCCCATACCAGGATTCGGATGGACCAAATCCGAAATTATTGTTACCGTGGAGAGGACCTTACGTCATCTGCTCTAAATTATCACCGGTGGTATATAGAGTGAGACGCCAGAACGAAACTCGAGAAGTTTCGGTCCATTTAGCCCACATTAAACAGTACTACGCGAGGAAAACGCCACCTGCGCCAGACTTTGATAAGCTTTCCGAGTTTTTCTTAGGACGCCAGATTCCGTTGCCCGAGCTAGACCATCCCGACGAAGCTCAACCGAAAATTGAATCCTACGTCGTTGACAAAGTGGTAAGTCATAAGAGTGGTAAGGGGCCGAAAACCCCGTACAACTACAAGTATCGTTTGCGTCTTCGAGGCTACGGCCCTGAGTCAGACCTTGAATATAGAGCAGACGAAATTCCACAATGTCAAGAAATGATATCTGCCTACCGAATCCGTTGTGGTTTGGAAATCGTGCAGCCTAATAAATCGTCGTCTCGTGCCCCAGTTGAACAGGGAGACCCAAAATCACCCAGTAAAACAGGGAAACGAAAACGAAAACAGGCAGCTACTCCTCAAGAACCTTTAAGTCGGAAATTGGCAACGCAAAGTGGCTCTGAGCCACCGAACAAAACCAAGAAGCGACGAAGAAGGCTCCTAAAGGAGGGTCCATTACCCAAGTCGCGTTCTGCTACGACACAGAGTGATACTCAATTGCCCTGCCGTACTAGCAAACGAAAACGAACTAGGGCCCGGAAATTAAACGATTGATTTATTCTATCGTTCCTAACAGTTGCCATGTCTATCTTTTCCGAGACTTGAGACAAATTTATACTACTATTATTCTGTGTTATATATATATTTAGCACAGGACCAGTAGCCACGGTGGTTGGTTGTATCCAGTGGAAACAACCTATTTTTGAAGTGTTTGGGGAAGCACTCGCGAGGAGAATTGAATGATACCACCGCTGTCCCAAGATCTTATTTTTTTATGAATAGTCTTATTTTTTGATGAATAGATAAACTTGCCAGAGGGTCACCTCATTACAAGTTCATCCTCCATCAAGATCTTATTTTTTTGATGAATAGATAAACTTGCCAGAGGGTCACCTCATTACAAGTTCATCCCCCATCAATACCTTATTTGTGATGAATAGATAAACTTGCCAGAGGGTCACCTCATTACAAGTTCATCCCACCAAGATCTTATTTGTGATTAATAGATAAACTTGCCAGAGGGTCACCTCATTACAAGTTCATCCCATCAAGATCTTGGTTTTGATGAATAGATAAACTTGCCAGAGAGAGGGTCACCTCATTACAAGTAAGTTCATCCTCCATCAATATCTTATGTTTTGGTGAACAGATAAACTTGCCAGAGGGTCACCTCATTACAAGTTCATCCCCCATCAAGATCTTATTTTTCGATGATGAATAGAGAAAACTTGCTAGAGGGTCACCTCATTACAAGTTTATTCCTCATCACGATATTATTTTATGATGAAAAGACAGACTCGCCGGAGGGTCACCTCATTACGAGTCTATCTCTCATCAACCCCACAGCATTATCATGCGAAATATTTTAGTACACTAGCTGTCATCTTGATAGCCCAGTACCCACAATTTTTTTTTCTAGACTATACTAGTATGGACCACATCTATCACTACTCTGTCTGAAGACTCCGTGTTTTTTAACACGCGTTGTATGATAATCAGGCCGAGTTGATGATGTTGTACCAGGTAGGTTAACTCCAATACATGTGTCTCCATGAGCCACTCATGTCTATGGCCGCCAAAAGCACATCTTTAGCACAGATGGACTTGTGGCGCATAGAGGGGGGGGTGATGTGGAGGACACCTGTCAGGAGTATAACCAACCATGTGTGCACATACAAAGTGTAGGAAGATATGGCTCCCTCGGGGTATCTTGTCACAAGGAGAGTGACAGGAAATGCACCGTCGGAGATGGATATCTTCCGAAGTCCCTGGCCACTTGCCGAAAGTGGAAGCGGAGAGTCTTCGACTCTCCTCTCCCTCTGCCGCTATGGCCACTCTCTCTTTCTACCCTCTTCTCCTCGTTTACACATCACGAGAGGAAATAGCCTTCCCCTGGCAGTGGGATAATACTGCCACGGCACCGGCATCTGTCTCCGACAATAGCCAGTGTCCTCATAGATACGAAAAGAGTGACACTCTCGACCTCCGATCGGACTATAATAGCCGTCATTGGGATATTAGTTCAGTCGTAGAGGGGTGTGTTCTAGACCAACGGTTGCCTAAACCACGGCAGGCACAGCAATATGGTGTCAAGCCAATAATCGAACATCTCGAAGTGTTGCCTGCAGTGCACCCCTCCTTCGCTACATGATTTATTGAGTCTCATGGGTGAACGAGAATGTGAAATCATGGGAAGCAGATACCGTGCATGCTGCTCTAGTGGCCGTCCCTTGCTTTCAAGTAGAAACGGGAGCGAAGTCCCTCGACAAGGGAGTGGCCCTCGGACGCAAATAGTGACGACGCAATGTACATTTAATTCCCGTTGAACCCCATCGCCCCATTAAGGACACTCGTGAACTCTTGGGGTGCATACGCATACATAGACATACTTCATTGGCTGACGTACAACCACAGAAGCAATGCCGACACGCTTATGTCGTCGATTTTCTCGAGTGCGATTGCATTCAAGGCTTGCAGTGGATTCACGAGCTGAAACGAAAACGCCACCGAAACTGAAGTGCCCGGAATCATCACATCATCATGGCATTGGGCTCGTGATGGTGTGGGCCAGAGCTTTGCGCACCCGCAGCGACATGTTTTTCTACGCTTCCTTACAAGTGACCGGCGGACAGGACACCCCGAATTGATATTTTCATGGCGGACCCGCCGACCCCATCATTCAGTTCTTTCAGATGCCTGGCACCGTTGTTTGAATTGAACACCTCCATCGATATGAGAGTGTTGTAGCTTGATAAAGGGAAGACAGATGTCACCATCCAGAGACAATTAGCTTTTGAATTTTAGTTTAAAACGAAAACACCAACATCCAGGGCTACCACTTCCACTGATGAAAGCAACGGCGATCTCAACGATATCCGATGCCCAAGCCTGTTGCGCGGCTAGACACTTGCCAAACCTACTCCGTTGCCTCCGTCCCAAACCACCGCGAAAGGCATCCACCCGTCGATTCCCGAAACGTTCCTCTACAGATAGGAACACGAATTGGCCCTTAAAAAGCTTTCCTTGAACGTCTTAAATGTATTGCAAACTCTAACGATCACCATATTTTCAACCTTCCTGATAACAACATTACCCCCATGAAAACATTCGAGAGGAACAGCACTAGGTTGGATATCCCAGCGGCCGGTGCACTTTCGAGCAATCGCAATGGCAAATCTCTTTTTTAAGACACCAACATCAACTGGATCGAGGGTTCGTCTAGAGGGGTCCGATGGTAAAACCCACTGGGGAACATAAATGCATACGACTTCACAAGGTGGCTCCCTCCGTCTCTCGACGTTCAATGTGGCCAGGCTTTGGAAAGCATTCGTAATGTTTATGCACGGTATGAATAATGGGGAGAAATTTCGATTGGCACACCGGGATTCTCAATTTTGTCTGCCGGAGGCACCGGTCCAATGTGGCTCAACTGAACATATGGTGAGTATTTGAGTGGATCGTCACAAACTGCCCCCTTTATTTTACGAACCAGCACAATATTCGTACCCGCCTACGCGCCACTACCTAGGTAGAAGCGCGAGGACCCAATAATTCAGGCTTAACATAAGATAAATTTGGAACTTGGTAATAAGAAGGCATGCGGCTCAGTTATCAACCTCACACGCAAAGTTGGGGACATGGCCACAACAATAGATGCATGTACACGTAAGAATCCTATACAACAACCAATACAGACGACCATGTGTGACTCAACAGAAGAAACAAGAAACACATTCGGACAAAACAAGAGGTCTTTCGATGGTTTCGCGTTCGAACAGCATGTACCTGCTACAAGCTAACCACGTACCAAACTCAACACATCTACACTACAATCAGTAGGATATGCTCCTATTGCTGTAATTGTCTTACAGCAATACTCTCACACTTGGTCTGTGATACAGTAGGCGAAAAGATGTCGGTATCGAATAACGCGATAACATAGGTGAGGCAAGAAAAAACCCACTCGTCATTTCTACCAAGCCCTCAATACCGACATAGCCCCCCTAGGCCCTGTCTATCGGCAGGCGCGAATATAACAGGCAAATGAAAACATCAATTATCGACAGCACTCCAAACGAGTCTCTGGTAGGTCCGGTGTAGACTCAAACGGAATTAATCCGCGGGGTTTACACCATGCATCAAGTATGGCCGACTTGCGACATGACCAAGCTTTGACGTCAACCTCACCAACATAGCTCCAAGCAACAGTGGCTCGTCGTTTTTGCATGCAGGGTGTGCGCTCTGTCAAGGGCTCATCGGCGTAGAAATTAGTAGCTTGGGAGAACATCTCCATGTGTATTGGGTCGGCGGCCGACAGCCGAAACGTTGCTCGGTATCAGTCAAGCAACACCATGCAGCCAGAGGGGACCCCCATTTGGTCGAGGAGCTGCCACACGTTGGCCACAAACTCGCTAGGCCCTGATACAACCACCTGACGGCAGAGCACGTATTACATGACGGGGGTGTAAGCATTCGTCAGTCTTGCTGCTGGCAGCTGTCTCAACCTGACTATCCGCTGTCCGACTCGAATATCCGATAAAGCCATAGAAATACTGACCACCACTGTGCCTTTCGAGGGACTGCCGGCGAGGAGGAAAATTCCTTCTCAGGAAAGCACCTGTTCAAACGCGTTGCACGTACTCGCCATCCCCATGCCTGCATGCACGACAAAGGAGCAGCAGCACACCTTCCATCGAAAGGAGCGTAGAAAGATACGCTCGATCCAACAAACAATTTTTCACTGTCACCTGAAGTTTCCGTGAGGTCTGGTCGGTGCTTGTAAGATCCCCATCATCCTCGTCTTGTCCTTCCTTCTCGTCCGAGATGTCGCTGTCGCTTCGAAGAAGGCTTTTCACCTCTCGCTGGCGGTTATCCGCCGCTATCGGGGTCGTCAGCGCTTCGCCGAAGACCGTCTCGAGGATCTCCCTGTTCACTTTGCCTCGGACGAGGCCATCTCCCACTTGATAGGTCTGGCAATCACAGGCCAGAGCAGCGAACAAGTTGGACGGACGCGTTGTATGTTCAATGGTGACAAACCTTCTACTACGCAGGTGATGCAGATCCCAGTGGTCCCACAAAACCTTACAAGAAGCCTCCTCTCTGGCATTTGCATCTATTGTCGTCTGTTTCTTCGCACTCCTGTACATGTCGACGGACTTACGCTGCTGTCTTGAATAGGTGGACGACGGTGAGCACCTGGCGTTGAGCTGTCACTCCGCCGCAGGTTGCGCCAGGTCTGCAGCAGCATGGGGAACAACAGGCCATCGGAAGATGCACGAGCCACAGGCATCAAGTCCAACATGTGGTCTATGCGCAGGTTGAAATGATGCCGACAATATCAGTACTTTCGCAGGCTTAGAAAACAGCTCGCCTCCCATACATAAGAGGCCCAACAATTTTTTTTAATGATTTCGCTCGAAGCGCCAAAGAGAACGGGCGGAGAGTAAGAAGCAGGGGTAGATAGATATATGTGTGAGGATGGAGCCAAATAAGCCATCTAGAAATGGACACGCGGCCCACATACGTTTCGAGTACCAAATACTGTACGGAGCCCCCTCTAGTTGTGGTACACATGGCACGCCCCAGACGATCAGCAATGCCCCGCGGAGAATACTCGGGCTGCGCCCATGCGTTACAGCTGCCGGTAGGCGTCTCCTTCACGTTCGTCCGGCAACCCATCCCGCCGCGCTCGTGCGAATACCTCATTCAATCCAGCAAACATACTCATGCCCTCGACGCAGCCAGACGTTTTGTTGCGAACTGGCATGATCATCACACCTGCCATAAACCACACCAAACGACCCCCCGCTGTCGCCGTTCTTCAGAATTGGTCCTCACTGCACTTTCAGCAGGGCTACGACGAACAACGGCCGTGTGCCAAAAGGTATTCGAGGCAACCAATCAGCCCAACGAGATGCGGCTGGTGGTTTCCATCTGGTGTAGCTGCGTTTTTGAGGGTGCGAGCAACGCCGAGTGGTTGTCAGTCAAGGTCGACATGACCATCCTGCCCTCACGTTAATCAATTTGGGGCAATTCCACAAATGCACCCATGTGCCTGCTTCCGGCCGTGCTTTTCACGACTCACCTTCTTGGGCAATAGCTTGCCAACGCCAGTCGTGGTCCTTTTTTCCTTCCCATCTGCAGGCCTGCTCCCGTCACGACCCGGGGTGCGGTACGGGGGGGGCTGCTCATCCCCGTGACCAGTTCTGGACGGCGTCCTGTAAGGCGGAGGTTTCCCGGAGCTGCTGTCCAAGTTGAACCTGGCGACGGTTGTGAAAAGGTAGCGGCAGCATTCGTGGGACTGCTGCGTAGTTGTGTATCTGCCGTTTGCGACTGGGATTGCTGCCGTAACCTGGCTTTGAGGGAGGAATCTGCTAGAATCATTCCATGGCAAATCCTTGTAAGTATGAAATACACCAACGAAACAAGCGCATAAAATGGCAATCAAGCATCGAACACGGCGGCACAGAATCACACCGCGGCCACAAGGCGTTCTGGCATCTGCTCACAGGAACTTCGGAGTACAAGAGTGAGCACGCAAGGGAAGGCTGGACACGTGCAAAAACCGGAGGGCCAAGACATTATCTCGGATTTCAAGCTCCCAAGATCGGTTTCTTTGTCTTTGATACGCCTAACCTTGCAAATGGCGAAAGAGAGGTTTAGGTCGAAATTCGCAACAAACGTGAGCGCTGGGTCTGGGGAAGAGAATCGGATGACTCCAAACTCATCGTGGTGTCATACCCCATAGGAGTGAAGGGATTGAGCGTGCTGCTGTTAGAATGCGCTGGTGAAGCGAAGACGTTCCGGGCCATGTCACGCGCTTTACGGAAGGCTGCACCGGGAGCATTCCGCGCACGACCTCCTTCGCTAACGAGAGCAGTCACTTCGAGGAGTCCATCGCTCTTCTCCTGGTGTCGCAGTGTCAAGAAGCAAGGGTCGAGCGGATACAGCAACGGTTTGAAGGTATTGAGACGTTTTGCTTGTTGTGAAGTAATGCCGATGGATCGGCCATGTCCTTATCACCAAGTTTGACGATTCGAGATGTCCCCTACATATCCAGACTGATGATTGCAAGGGCAACCAACTCACTTGCATGGCCGTGATTTCATCGGTACCGTAGAAGTCGGCCTCGGTCGTGCTCTGCCACACGAGGACCAGCCGCGACCTCGTGGAGAACGTGGTGTCCCTGGGGTAATTGAAAATACGAAGGGAGGGGATCCCGCGTTAACGTGCGAGTTGCTTCATGCGACACATCCGCAACCCAGAGGCTTTCGGAAACGCCGGAATAGTGCTAGCCCTGGCCTTTGTTTACGATTTGCCGCCCACCTGGGAATACTTAGATAATTCCGAATCTGCTGGACCACTGTCGATGCCGTGGGCCGTTTGTTCGACCGTCGAAGACCACCAGTAAAGGGAAGTTCCATCGAGAGTGAGTCCACGTAGGAGAAACGAGAGACAAGGCGAAGGTTGCAATGGGGCGTCGGGTTAGGGCAGCAATCGGCTGCGGAGGGTCGTCGCCAGCATCGTGAGAGCACCTCTGGCACCCAGGTCGTTTCACGTGTCGGGCGGTGGTAGCGCGGTTGATGTCGTGGGGGGCAAATCGATGTGTACCGAAGGCGCAAGTTGTTAATTTTGCACTGACGAACACGTTCCACGAGAACATGTCGAGGAAGGAGGCGATGTCCGGCACCCTTTGCAACGCATGGGCGTGCACTAACTCCTCGGCAAGTTTCGCGTATCGCACACCAAGCTCTGAAACACGATGCAAGCGAAAGACATACGTTCTGATTGCCAAAAAACAACCATGATGGTTTGTAAGCTCCAATGGAGCGGCATTACTTGCACACGAAAGTTGGGAAAAAGTATGCACGAGACAATCCATGAGTCCGAAACTATCGTACTCACTCGGGTTGACGCCCGTGCCTGCCGCAATCATGATAACGTTGCGATAGACGGGTGGTGGGGCAAGCTTGTTGATGAGGAATGGTCCTTGCAGCTGGACGGCGGCGTTGTCCGTATCCTGGACAAGAGTTGAAGCCGACGAAAGGACGAAAAAGAAGCATGACATGGGTCGGCTACCCTCTTCATCTAACGGGAAAAAACAATGTGCTGGAGTAGCTTCTTGACACATGTTCGGATTACAACCCGTTCTATCCAGAATAGGGTGAAGTTTACGGGAGTTAATCTGGTGGCGCATCTTCATCTACGACCATGACGGAGATTTGTTGGTACCCGTTACACCCGTAGTAAAGATGCCGTTTCGTTAACATAGAAGACGATGCAACAACAGTACCGAACATCTTTGGGGTCTCCTAAATTTCTTGAACATGTATCAGGAAAAACACGCGCCTCCAATAAAAATAGCCTATGCAACGCGAAAAAGTCCCAACCATATGAATTTGGGCGGCAAAAACTATCAGCAAAAAAAGACAACTTCGCGCGAACCCCATTCACCTGTGAGAGTTTTTCTAGCAGTTTGCTCATGGCCCCGTCGTGGTACATCCTGATGCGCATCTCGATGCACAGTATGCCCTCCGTAGTCTCTCCCGCCGGTACAATCTTCCAAATAAAGGAGAAATCGTCACGAGTGCAACACGCGTTAAACCTCGGTATCGATGCTGGGCTCAAACAAGTCGAGAGCTTATTGACACACATTTCGTCGCTTGTCCTGCGGTGCAGATGTTCATGGCGTGCCCATCGATTGTGCAACAAACTTCAGGTCCAGGTCTTCTACCGAACCACTCAAAGAGCGAGATGCTTCATCGACCCCGAATATGATGGTAATTTCGTCTCGCTTGTGCATACCTTCGGCAGCTTGGCAAAGCCCTTGGTCCAGGCCACCCTTCCGCCTGGTGTGGGAGGCTCGACGTCCAGCAATCTGACAGCAAAGGCATTGTACGCCCGCTGTACTACACCCTGTTGCGGAGATGTAAACAACACCTTGGTTAGTTGCTTGTACTCGATCAAAGACAAGGCCGCTGAATAGAAAGCGAATCACACATACTCGATCGGGCAGTTGGGCTTGGACCCAAGAAGGAAAGTAACTGTAGTGCTCGAACAACACGGTTCAAAGAAGATTCTTCCATGAAGCTTCGGGCTCCGCCACTCGCTGTTTTTGGGCAAAAAATAACTGGATGCCTCACTCACTGATGCAGCAAATGCAGTCGTCAATCCGCTTGTCTACTTTCAACTTCGGGAGCTCTCTGTGATTTTCTCCATATCACACGAGGCTGCCCCCAACGACCAAAATCGATTATCTTGGTCCGTAACTCCGGCCACCCACAATATGCTTGGTTATTGAGGAACTTCCATTGATATTTCACGCACAGGAAACGCCAGGCAACCCTCATCGTTTCCTGGATGGTGGTACACAACTGCCCGCTGTAACACGGGTGGCACTCATGTGTTGCTCGAAGAACTTTGTGGAGGCAAGTATCCGTAGCGGAGTCTTGAGCATTCATACGGCAAACAGGGAAACATTCTTGGCAGACAGCCTTGCGGTTGAACGGACCCGAACACTGTTGACCTTTCAAAGTTTAGCATCGCTGCCTTGCGACGCAGAACGCAGCTCAAAGAAAATATAAAAATAAGGCCAGCACTGAAGGCATCGTCTCCAATCGTGTGGTCAGCTAGCCGGTGCAAGTAGCAATATTGCCACAATTCATCCGAAAGCAGTACAGGTCTACGGGAGTGCTGCTGCAGAGCTTCATCCTGAGATAATCCATTTCTCACCTTCCCCTCTTCCTGGGCGCGCATGTTGAAATAGCAGACTCCTGAAACCGCCTGTGCCTGTTGCACCGGAAACAATGGGGCAAAGGGTGTTGATTCGACATGTACTTCGCCGAAGGCAAGCTTCCAAACCACCTGAGCCGTGCATGAACTTTCTCTTGGCCAGGGGCATGCTCAACATGAATACCGCGCAAGAGAGCATCAGAGACCGTATACGTATGTCTTGCAAGAAAAAACGACACCAGCGCAAAAGGCCATGGAGAAAAGCGCATTTTTTTTGTCACATGTTGATGGGATTCGACGCCGTTTGGTTCGCAAACGGCAGGACTTGATAGTCCGACCCCACACATGTCATGCGTGTCGTACTCAAAGGCATGCGTTCGACAGACCCTAATATTATAGTCGATTTCTCCATACTGTTGTCGATTATCTGTCCATAGACAGGCTCGACGACCGTACCTTCGAGCGTCTTTGCGCTAGCGGGTCGGCTCTTCAGAGGGCACAGGGAGCGGCTGAAACAAATTCTGCCTTGGCGGGCGTGACCTCGTATAGTAAGCATGCCGGAGGGGAGCTTGGACGCTAAACATAAAAGACTGCACGTCCGCTTGAAGGGAAACGAAGGTGTGCATACCTGGGCTTGTCCGTTGGCGGGACACGAGAAAATGTATCGGTAGACCGGGCGCTTGCTGGGCAAGTGACCACGGCCCACGGCACTGGCGGCTCCCATCCTCTCTCGGAAGAGCAGGGGGCATACTTGAAACCGCTCGAACAAGTCCGTGTTGCTTCCCAGAACGCCTTCCTTGTCATCGACGCGCTGAGGCTTTGAAACATTACAAATACAATCGTTTCAGTTATGAAAGACAAAACACATGGGTAACGTCAGCCTTCAACTTGAATGGCAGGTGCAAATAACCTGCGGGCGTTTCTCTCGAGCAACGCCGCGTGTTCCCACGCGGATTTTTCCACACGATGTGTTGGCTAAACGTCGGGGGGGAAGCCGCCGCAGAACCAGCGGGGCAATCTGAATGTACAACTACATCACCATTCATCATCCTTGACTGCCCTACATTTGATAGGGATCAGAGTGCGACTACAGTCAATGAAACCGAAAACAAGAGCGACTGGGAGACTTACAGCGTCGATCTCTTTGGGCTGGTTGCCGAAGCGGCTTGCCGAGCTACTCGTCGCCACCAAATTCGTGGGGCGCCTGGTTGGAGCGGGAATGCATGCCGGAATAGCCGCCAAGTCGTTCAGCCGCATCGCCTTGGTTGCCTGGAAAAGACGTTGCAGAGCATGTTTCCGTGCCAACCCCCACGGCCGGGTCGGCCGCGTGCAAACGGGTAAATAACTAGTTCGTTCCATGTGTTATTGGAAAAAATCAACATCAATTCGTGGGCGATAGCTGCGTCTGCCAGTATATGTCACAGGGACCTAGTTGCTGCCCCCCCCCTCACGCACTGGTCGTCGAAATAGAAACACGTCAACAACTGTTTTCGATACGCGTTTCCTAGATTTTCACCCATAAGACTTAATTGTCGCGTAAGCACCTACGGAATGTGAACAATGGGCTGGGCGTATTCAGCTTCCCGTCGGCTCACAACATCCCAGTCACAATAATAGAAAACGATAAACACGCAGATCTTCCGAGACATGAGTCGGCCATATGCACTTCTCAGTCTCTGCTGTCCAATGATCAACGATCCATAACGTAGATTCGTGACTTACCAGATTGTCGTCGCCCAGGGCCAACCGGTTGGTCAGCATTACCGCCCTGCCCGCGACACGGATCTTGCGGTTGTTGGTGCCAGAACAGGCAGGATCTCCCGTCGAGGGTTCGACTTTCTCTTCTGCCTCCTCCTGCTCCTGTTGATCTTCCAGGGCTGCCGCAGGTTCCCCGACGTCCTTCTCCTCGATGTAGCCGACTACTAGCGACCGAATGATTCGCCATGCACTCTGCCGGTCAGAAGGCACGGCAAGGTGTGGGCGAAACAGGTGAGCGAGAGGGCCCACTTCTTGGTTGGCGACAAAAATACCTTCTACTTCGTCCAAGAGATATCGCAGCATCCGACCCCCTTGCGCCATGAACAAGACATCACTGCCGGGATAGAGGGAGGCGAAGGTGGTCGCTTGGTGGATGTTTTGCTATAGGCTTGGTCTCACGCTCTGGTGGACATTTGGTGCAATGATCGAGTCGGTTCGTAGTGCTTCGCCACGTACAGCATCTTCTGGTGCTGTTGGGTGGGGGGTAACACAACGACGCACCTGACGCTAAGCTTGTACGCACATTCAAGACCAGGGTACCCTGGCTTTGTCAAGCGCTCACTTACCCCGGTGTGCACGTGGGGCGGGAAGGACATGGCATGCCCCACGGAGTTCTCTTGTCCTAACAGCTCCTGTGTAACGTCCGTTCCCAGGGCGTTCAGGATGAGTCGCCTGCCCCCTGGGTGCCTCTGTGCGAAGTCGGACACATCCAGAACTGCCTCATCCACCATCAACCAGGTCTGGCCGCTCAGCACCTGGCCGGAAAGAGGTGGTCACGAAGGCAGGTGGGCTTCGGGCTCCAAGAGATATGTGCACCACACAGGGTATGTAGTGGTAGAGCTGGGGTCCGTATGAAATCCCTAAGGAAAGTTTCGATACTGGACGATGGGATCGTTTCAAGTCATTGCGCGTCTCGAAAGCTCAAAGACAAGCATGCTGTGGGTAGCATTGGTCAAGGGGCTTTCTACCATCTTGTTTGGAACGATGGGATGGGTTTCGCTCTTGAGGTTCATTGCGTCGCGACATACACCGAAACAATTTTGGTAGGGCACGACACGCGACACCGCGATAAATATCCCCACGTACGGCCCTTGTTATAGCCGGGCGCACTGTGAAACCCTTCTTCGCAAACTTGTTACCATTGTCGATGTCTCAACATGTTCATCGGAATCAAACCAACTCTTCGAATCATACACCCAGCGATTCGAAGCACGCCTCCCAATACAACCGCACGTCACACTTCCATCGTCATCGCTCACCTTGTCATTGAACGCCGATATGCTGTATATTGGCAGGTCTAAAGTCCTCGGAATTAGCCGGCCACCATTGTTGCGAATAGATGTGTCGTGCAGCTCGTTGACAATGGACACAACGCCACACACGTTAGCAGCTCCCTTCTTGAAGAACCGGTGGTACTGCTTTTGTGTCTCTAGGATAAGAAAGCTGCCCGCGATGAGCGCAAACCAGGCTGGGAACAAGATGTCCTTGACCCAACCGAAGCTGCCGAGCTGTTAGACGGTCGAATCAGGGGCAACAGAACTTCAGCAGGAGTTGAGTGAAGTTGAAAGTGCTTGTGACCCCACCAGCATGATCCGATAGGAGATTGTTACAATATCCATGAATGCCAAAAAGGCAAACAAAAATGTGCTTGACACGCTTCTACGATACTGAAGCAGGTGAATATTTCCAGCGAACGAGGTCGCTGCCATGTCCTTTGCTCTTGTACGTAATCGCAGTACCTCTCAACGACACAAGTTGTCCCACACACCCTAGAATACCATTGGAGCATACCCCGGCATTCTGGGAACACCCAAAGTCGCCGCAGGTATTTCACTGCAGGTACAAGGAGGGCGTCTTGCACTGTTGGTGACGGCGGTTGACGAGTCGCTCCCATGGCTTCACCTGCAAGTCAAGGCCATCGCCTGCTGAGAAAATGAGCTCATCGTCCGAGGACACGAGCTCCAGCCCTCGGTAGCACTGCACCACGCCGGCTGCGTATGCGAACCGTCCAGCCCAGATGTGGAAGAACTTGTTGAACTGTGCAAGTTAGTAAGGAGAAGTTTCGACTTGTTGCCAATGCCCTCCAACGTGTCTAACGTTGCCTAGCCTTGGTGTGGTATTCAGAAGAAAAGGGCGTATCTTCAAGCACTGCAGCAAGGCCGATCTGACTAGCAAAAGCATCAGTCGAACCGTACGGCGGCTGCCAGAAACTTGACAGATTCTCCTCCAACAAGGTACCCGACTAGTCCGAGTCGATCTAACTACGCAGCAGAATAGCCTCGACGTTGTTGGTGTGCGCAATCGCATCAGGCTCGACGCGTTGAACCAAAATTGTGCACACGCCTTGCGTACAACCGCCATGTCGTGTTCATCTCACCCTGTGGAAGAGAGAAAAGTTCGAGTGTTTGGCCTCTAACCCCTTGGTCCTCATCCAGCCCGTAAAGATCTGCATTGCTACCGCGGCGATCATGTAGTACCCCCAGCGTGCGTGTGCTTCCGAGGTCCTGCCCCTTGAAGCAAACACTGCGGTGATCCCGAGGGGGAGCACGGCTTCGGAGGCAACGATCATGATTTCCTCGTGCATCTCGTACCACTCACGTCCAGCCCACTTAATCGCGTCGCCCTTGCGGTACCTGGGATGATGTGTACGGCATGATGAATAACATTCGGACAAGAGTGGTCTCAGTGAAAATAGTTGTGCGTGAGGCAACCGCCCCCCGTGGTTTTCAGTTCGAGAGCACGCGCGATACAACTACAGCTGAGCGATCGGTACGCCGGGGAAACACGCCATGATTGGGTAAGTGGTGCATATGTTGTATGGCGGGTCAGTCCCTAATATGCAAGCTATAAATGTGTTCGACCTGAGTTGTCTTGCCCAGTCACCCAATACTGCCCACTCCCGGCTGGAAAGGTGATGTTGCAGTTCACCTAGCCAGCTACGAGAACGGGAAGATTTGGATGCTATGGCATGCTTTCAGGTCGCGATCTGGCCTCAGACAGTGACTACCACAAAATCAAAGGCAGGTAAATCGTATCGATACAGCTCACCTCGCGTAGTAGATACCCCACGGTGCGATGATCATCCACGCGATAAGCATCAGCGCGCCGTGCAACGAAACGAAGCTGGTCTCGCCGTCGCACTGAGTGTCTACGTCTCCCGTGACGAAGTTTATCGTGGCCGCTCCACGATTGGTGTTGGGATGTTGGCCCACGCCCTCTCCCTTCTTGAACGAGTAGATGACGAGGGTGTCTGCTTCGTTTTCGATATCCTATAAGCGACGAACATACAGCATGCGGGGCGACATGCATGCCGCAAAACGGATCTCGTTTGTACTGACATCAAAACGTTCATGCATGCAGGTTGACATAGGCCGGGCACGCTCTTCCTTACATCGGCGATGTATTCACAGCGGCCGCATCACTGGCGGTAGGTAGGGAATACCGGAACCCGCGTTACGAACTCCCCAACAGACAAGACGGTCATCAACGGGCGCGTCAACACAAAGGATAAAACGCACAGCAGGTGTAGTACCCACCTCAAAGAGGTCGTAGTCTTCTGCATCCAGCGTCGCCCGTTCCCTCGAGAACTTCACTGTAGTCCAGCCTCCCCCCGTCGTTACATTGGTAACTTCGAGGCCCAATTGAAAAGTGTCCGGCTGCGGCTCCGATCGCCCTCCAGTGGGAGACCGGTCAGTGCATTCGGCACCGCCCGTTGAGAAGACCTCACAGATAATGAAATCCTTTGGAGGGCACCATATGCATCAACACACCAGTGGTGAGCGTTAGCGGAGCAGGCGGCGGCAAGTAGACTATTGTGTTGAACAGGATGCTGCAAGACGTGATTAGAGAGCTGCCGCGCGCTGGTAGACAACCTGATTGATGACTTCGTACTTCAGGCTATTTCCCATCGTGCACGGAGTACGATTGAGTGTACGGTCGTCAAAGAGACGAAAGTCCGTTGTCGGAAAAATCGCAAACACCGACGTAATGACCAGACAATGCCGTGTGCGTGTTATGGGACCCATCGTTGATTTTCCACCCATCGGCGTTATGGCACCGGGGGGCGCAAAAATATCGAGAACTGCGTGATATGATTGCATTTCCGCACCGGTGTCTGTGTAACGCACCCGGTGCGATATCAACGAAATAAAATCTGCTTAGGACGTATATTTGTGTGCTTCCGAAAGGTACCAGGCCACGTGTCGAACTGCATGTAGCGAACGGCTGAGAGGGTCCGATAGGTAAAAATTGGGGCGCCATGCATGTATGTATGTATCCGTCGAGGTGTGCGGTAGAAATGATTCATGTTTTTTTCTACGGTTATCCGTACATCGAATGCACTCACTCACTCAGCCAAGCACACAGAACACATCCCGCACCTCCAACCAACCAAACAAGAAGGAGTTTGTAAACGGCACTACAATTGTACCGGTACCGTGCTCCTTGAGGCAGACAAAGACAGATGGAAGCATCAGCCAAAAAATGAGGGGCTTGCGACCAACAAAGAGGTTGAAAGAAAAACGATACCGTACCGCAATAATTTCCCCACAGCGTCTGTTATATTTGGCACATGCTACTACCCCAAACTCGCATCAGCCGCTTGATATTTGTTAAGTACCGTAACACGCAAAATTTTGGTACTCGTACCAGGAAACGGCTGTACTCGTTTCTTGAGTATCGCACCTATCGATGTCATCGCACCGGGGTGCGTTCACTCAGCACCGTGAAATGGCCACTCACGTGATTTTTTCCGTATCGCACCCATGGGTGTCATCACACCGGGGGTGCGTTGGAAATCTAGAACTAAATAATTCCATTTCCGCACAGGTATCGCTGGTATGGCACCCATCGGCATTATGGCACCGGGGTGCTATTAAAACCAAAATGGGAATAATTTAAAAAACTATCGCATTTCGGTGCCATAACACGGACAATTACGGTATTCATGTCGAAACCAGGGTTGACCTGGCCGTTTTGGGGAGGCACGTCGCACGACATGTGGGTAGGTTTGGCTTGCCTCCACGACACACCGACAAAACGGGGAGCATCAAACATCCGTGTACATCCCGGACGGGAAAAAATGCCCTCCCGCTTGGAAAACAAACCTATTTGCGCAGAATTTCTGTCAATCCCTGCAGTCGACTTCATTGCACAGCACTGATTTTCAGCCACGACATGAAACACAACGGCAACGACATGTGCTGATCTCAACACTGACAAACGCCTCGTTCGGTTGTGACATGAAAATAGGTTCCCTCTGAAGAACAGACACATTGGCCGAGGTACCCTTTCAAAGCTTTGACGATATCCCGGCACGATTACGGGGAGGACGGGGCGAGCAGCTCAACGGGGTGAGGGGGGGGATGATGGCAGCGACTTATGTTCAGACATTATCGACATGTATGTTGCAGCCTGCTTCTCCCACCTGGGCGTCCGTCATGGACAAGCCTCCAAAGCCGATTCCTATCATCCCGCTGTCGCCGATGCCCAGGACACTCAAAGAAATCAGTAGTGTTTCATCTTCCACCTGTACAAGGATGAGGGTTTCAAGCGGTACATGGCCGAGGGAGTCGCGCCCAGAGCTCCTCATTCGCTATGACTGACGCTTCTTAGCAACCTGGAGAAAATCCGCTGGAAAGTACACTGTAAAGCAACCGACGAACAGGAAACAGGTGAACCCCTTTCGCGACGATGACGACAGCTTGCCAAAAAATGGCGGAGAATTTCCTCTGCGTAACCATCCCCATCATCATAAGGTACTCTGGTCAAGTATGGGTGGTCGACACATAAAGGTGAAGCCCCGGCCACGACGTCGCGTACCTCCCACGATATGCCGTAGCGCTCAGCCAACGAGACCCCCGATGTACCCGTGGCTTCGCATTGCCCGGTGCAAACAGTGACTTCCGGCACCGTGAACCCCGACTCCGGCAAGGCGGTCAAGCCGAGCGTGCGGTTGAGTAGCTGCGAGATAGACACGAGTGACACGTTCTCGATCGGCCTCGAGTGAAGGTGGTGGTACCGGTCCCCGAAGAGAGATCTGTATAACTGGTCCACCCATGCGGTATGCAGCAGGTAGCCGAATATACCACCTAGGCTCGCCTCCTTATCCTCCGCCAAGGCTCCTGTGCACGCGTCGAGGTTGTCGATTTCTCCACCGTACGCAGCATCTAGGAGTTGCACCACGTCTCCATCCGACGATACATCTGAAAAGTCCGTGGCTTCCGGAAGACCATACGCCTGTTGTGGCGCGCGCGAACGCCGACAGCAAGTGTTCCGAAAAAGTCATTTCCCCCCGCAGTACTACAGGGAACACGTGTTTTGGGTGGGAGGGCTTCTTTGCGGCACTGACGACTTGGGTTTGCACTACAACGTTTCCCCCCGGTCGATGCGCGAGCCATTCTGCCCTTTGTGTGGTAGTCAGGTCCTCGACACAGGGGATAGTCAAGATCCCACGGACGGACGGGTACGACCGAGCGCTCACTCTTCACCCTCACCTTGGCTGTTGCAAACGGCGAGGTTGGTGGGACCGGTGCCTCACAAACGTTTTGAGCAAAATTAGGACTCACCCCCCGGACGTCGTTGTACGATGGCACCCCATGATCACGGCCCCGCTGCACCATGTCCACAGGGAGTTTGAACAGCGGCGAGGCGTTCGACACCGCCGAAGCGTAGTGCGCCCCCACCGCCATCGCAGGCGACAAAACCGCCCCACGCAGAATGTCCCCGATCGCGCTGTGCTCGAACAGGCCCGTGATATCTTCCGCCGCAACGGTGAGCTCAAGGTGGTCGTAGTCAGTGGCAACATACCCCTCGCTCACAATGCGGAGGGTAGAAGGCAGCGCCGACTCGAACGCGGCGGTCATGGCCACCGTCACGAAGACGTCGGCGGACGGGTCCACGGTGTCGTTGTAGTAGTCGAAAGTGAACAACAGCTCCCTCCGCTGTTCTGGGGATAGTCTTCGTCTGCCGCCGTCATCGTCATCTTGGTACACGGTCCAATCGCCGATGCTTCTTCCCATGAGTAGAATCATAAGCTCGTCTTCAGTTATGTGCTGGAATGTTGCAATGGTCCAGCCTCGACAAGCCTGGTAAATATCCTGCATGGCCCAAAAGGGGATCGTTGTGTGCGTACAAGAGGGTTCGTCCTACCTGGTACTGCGAACGAAACTCTGAAAGAGAGGAATCAGCGGTTCTTTTTGCAAAGTGTTCGTGGGCTTTGTTTAAGGGGCAATACTCAGCATTCAACCGCAATACTGGCGATTTCAGACGGGGGCTTGCTGGGTCGTACAGTTGCTACTCTATCTGGCGGTCTTCGTCGAAAACGTACTATGGGCTTTCCAATGTTGTCATCGACACGATTCGTCAGTGGGGCATGGCCACATCATCTGATACGACCACAAGGAACAACTGACCACCGCCACTGTTGACAATAGTTGCTGTTAGGAATGGAGGGAGGGGTGGGTAAGGCAACTCACATCACACCACTTTCTCGGAAAAAATCGCCGTGGCACCAATTGCTTCACAGACAACCGCCCTATCCAGGCTCAAAGCCAACATGACGGCGCTCTATCACACCGCGGCAAACAAGCAATCACATGTCACTCGGACGACCGCATGGTTCCTCAGAAGAGGCTGTCTCTAGCAGGACTAACCTCATCGCCCGTGTAGTTCTCGCCGGGCGCGACGTCAACGCAGCAGCGGTTGTGCTCGAGAAGGAGAACGACGTGAAGAGCGAACGTCAGTGGAAATCTCGCCGTACGTTGATCCGCGATCTACCGTCGGTGACAAGGTGGTAGCGGCAAGATGAAGAACACTTGGCGGTCAATAGAGGGGGTAGCTGGCTAGCAAATTATCGGTGGATGGCCCCCGGCAATAGAATAACGTCGGTACGTCTTATTCACCGCAGCGCCGATGTATTTCGTTCCTCGTCGCAGACACGACGCATAGGCCATGTTGGTTCTGGCGACTTGGATAATCTTCTGCAGCGCGCTCGACACTGCTGTTCGAGACTTCTACTAGTACACGGGCCTGGTCAACCTACCAACCAAGTCCCGTCGTCGTTCTTGATGGGCATGTTGTCATCTGCCATACTCAGCATTCCGTCTTCAAAGGTACGAAGTGCATCGGCAGCGTCCTCGCTCCTTCCATAGACGAAGTCCAGGTCGATAAACGAGGACGCATAATTGATCGGGTTTCGCACAGAATCAGTCACCGTAGCTTCGGATCTGAAAAAAGGGATTGGATCAGATGCCTCCCCCAGAGGGCACCAAACATCGACGGAGCCCCCTCCGTCATCGCAAGCGATATCGAAGGGTTCCGAGCTGTTGTCGACGGTGTAGGACAAATCGAGAAGCAGCAGCTGTCCCCAAGCGATGGCAACCGCGTTCATGTCAGAAACGGATGGTGGAGACGACAGAAATACATCCGTCATCAGCTCCCTGTCAGCGGTTGTGGGACAAAAGTGGTGGGTGGAGCAGAGAAGGGGTGGTAATGGTTGGGTGAGGTGCAAATAGCGGAGAAATGCCACGACGCCTTCCAAACCGAACGCCGAGTTAGGGTAGGGCCAACAAACCAAAGTTAGAAACAACTGGTTCTTGGCATGACACCTCACATGAAACAAAATACTCTTACGGCCGTACTTGCCTCGCAGTCGGCCTAAATTCCTCCAGCGGGGTGAATGCAGCGTCCGCATATAAATCAGTAGCTTCCGCACGGATCTGCAAAATAGGCCGCGGGGAAATTTCAAGAGAAGGCAGGTGCAGCCGAACGCGAGGTGGGTAGGTAGAAGGACCATGACTTGGCTAGATTCGGAAACAGGGTTGACAAACCCCAACCTCTGGTAATGTTCCTCTCGAGGAGGAGCACGATGATCATCGATCCCTGCAATGTGCAACTCTAGGATAGACATGCGATAACAAGGGGCAAATGTGGTAGGTTATGGACGCATTGTTGTTGATTGTCGCCGCACCTGGGTTGTCCCTGCAGCGCCCCAAGTAGGATTGTCTTCATTGTTTCCAGTGCCGTCGTAACTTCTCGCCGTGAATATTGCCTCGTCTACGGCCCCTGCCCCCGCTAGGAAAAACACCACGCCGTGGTGCAAGCGCATCCTAGTACCGAAAAAAGATATTCGGGGAAAACGGAGCGGTTGGTTGTCGTGCAGGCAGACGCTTTACACCTGCTAGGGGGGAGTGACAGAAAGCTTGGAGAAACTCGTGCTCCGCCCAGCGAGCCGACTGAGAGTGGGAGAATCTCTGCGGGGTATATAATGTTGTGATCGTCAAGTTTTTTTTTTTCGGGATTTCCGTGCTGCAATTGCGTGTCCTATGGCACATGGTTTGCCTCCGCTGACCCCGGGGACGGTGAGCTATCACCCCCGGAATCTTGCAGACACTTCTCCGTACCAACAACATCTCATTAACACGGTCTTCTCAAATAAAAAACCATGCGTGTGTTTAAAGCGGGGTCGACTGTACCCATTCGAGATAATATGATAGTGGAAGGGGATGTGTTGAAGTCTTTACAGCAGTGAGTGGGAAGAAAACCGGTTGGATACCGGGCCTATTTATGGTCTATTTAAGCCGTTACACTGAAATTATCAGTGGTACCAGCAGCTGTTAAATGACAAAAACACCACATGTATGTCACCTCCACCAAGCACGTTTTTCTGGTGCGAAAAAGCTAGGCACTGGGGATGCCACTGCAGTCATTTCGGCCAATAAATAGACTGGATCTTCCTAATCCGTTTGTTTGAGGCAAAGCAGAGAGCGCACCCCACACAAGCACGCGAAAAGCTTGTTGCCTGCATTAGCCGGCCAGCTGAAAGTGGGCTGTAAGTTGGCCTGATCCTACTACGGTAGCCTTCGTCACACAAAACCCCAAGCAAAACGGTAATTTGAAGAAGCAACGAGCACGGCGTGTAGATGGCTCTCTCTGAGAAACATCTCTGACAAAAATGGCAAAAGTCGTCAAGTTGCCTGTAAACAAGCACGTACAGCAGCAAGCATCCCGATATAGTGGCACCTACGGGCAGACGATCATTATGCCATTGTTCAGGGCAGTACCACTATTCCGTTATCGTGGCATTTACCACTATTGACACCCGAAGCGTGGTGTGCTTTTTCCACTATTGAAGAGAAAAGCTGTGCACCCTACCGACAGTTGTTCATTGAATGTGTAGGGTTTGTGTCGCGTGAGTGTGTTGGGCGCGGCGGTACCACTAGCCTATCTACGTTGCCCCTTTCTTTGTGGTTCGGCATCTCATAACGACATACAAACGAAATTCAGCAGTCAGTTTGTCAACAACACGAATGACAACACCCCGATCTCGGCCCACCACGTGGAACACAATACTTGCTTGCCCAAGCGATTGCGATACGTTCTGTAGTCACAAACTGCATATATTTACGAGTAGACTAAGTAGACAGCTTGATAAAACTAGGCAAACCACACAGCAGCAGTAGATTCACGCAAATATACATTTTTCCGGCGGGCCCCATGCCGGATGGGGTTCAACACAACAAACAGAACACATAGACAACAAGTGCACGACCCCGACTGGAGCAACCATGTAAACGTCGAACACCCCCGCCCCCCCCCCCCGGGTGCATCAGTCCAGCCCGTCACAGTGCTGTGTGTGGATTGGTGCGCAGTGCGGAAGAGGTGTGCGGCCACGAGTTTGAAATTGCCACTATTGGGGGGCTGAGATGCCCAAAATACCACAGTGCTAGGCAACAGCGTGATGGATCCATGACCAGGCTTGTTTCTTTTTTGTTTCAACACAAAAAGAAGACATGTTGGCCTGTACACAACAAAATCGCAAACATGGGCGTGAAAGGGGATCATACGCCAAGCAACCTCTGACCTCCCATGTCAAGAGTGAAGCTAAAACTTCGTGGCTTCCACCTCTGACAATGTTTTTCCGTCTGTGGCCGCGTAGTTTGGTTATCTGTTGAGACTGTCGCTACGTTTGACTCTGCATCTAAAACTGCAGGACAGCGAGATAGCGCGATGAGAGACCATGTGCATTACAACCGTATGTCCGCAAGAGTCAACTTTATCGAACAAGTTGTTTGTCCTTTGCCGCCGTCTCGCGCGTTCGTTTTGCTCCTTGGAACCCTCGCCGTTTCGATTCATGATATCTGGCGATGTGAGTGAGAGCAACCTCACCCAGGCGGACTTCAGTGAGTAAGGGTGACAGCCTTCAAGGTTCTACCATCACGTGTAACTCAAGAGGCCAAGCACACCACACCTTTTCTTTCACTCAAAATTTGTTGAAGATTTGTTTTTACTTGATTGATTATGCACGCGTGGCTGCACGCGTCGCTGCACACGGGAGCTAAGCGTGTTTGCGAGCACTGCCGCAGCCGGCGTGCCATGTTGCCTTTTTCGGCTTCTGACGTACTACACCGAAGATCCGGCCCGTTCGTGCTCGGACAACGAGAAAGATGTCGGGCTCGCTCGTTTCGCAAGCAAAGTTTGGCACCTCCTACATGTACATACGTAGTACCCAGTCCCTCCGCAAAAAAATGTCGCAATAATGTTTGTCAGCCATTGGTCGAGGGGCTCGACTACAGTCCCTCCAAATACTCTGAGCTTCTTGCCAGACAAAGGGTGACTTGGCTTCCGCATGAAAAGTGTCCCCAAAACACGTGTGGACACTTTTCATTGAAGCCAAGTCTTTGAATTTCCAGTACAAGACGATGTACAGTATTACGATCTAGGGGGCAGGCGGGTTGAGAGATGTGTACAGGAAGTCAGGGGCCCAGGAGAGTAGTCACACAGCACATCACGCAGCGTACCACCTCACTCAGCCAAGCGCGATAGACCAAGGGTTCTTACGTGCGTTGCACACAGCGGGGCCTAGGGTGACTACGGCAGCGCGGTAAATAGGCATTTGAGTGCTGTGTCCCCAAAGCGTCTCCATTTGGGCTTACAGTACTGTACGAGGATCTTAAGCAAGGACGGACAGCAGTAAACACAGTTGGGAACCAGCAAGTGTTTTTTCCTTGATTCTTGAATGACCTAAGCGGTAAGAACTCGAATGCCTTCCCTTCTAGTCTCGCGTCTCGCTCGCGTTGTGTGCGTGCGTGGGTGTTTCAGACCAGATCGCCGACTTGAATTGGACAGCGAGACCCAAAAATAGCTCCCGTGATCCACAGGTCACAGGCCACGCCGTAGCCCGGCACCCATCTATTATTATTGCCAAAGGGATATACATTGAACCTCTTGTTCTTTCGAAACGTTGAGTACTGCGGCCACAGCAGTTGTTGTATCGGGAAGCACCCAAAGGGGAGGGAGTCTGACCGTTCCTTTTTGTAGTCTAGTGTGAATGCTAGGGAACAACTTTTTTTCGTACAATTCACCCGCGGTATTTCCCATCTATATTCCGTGCTCGTTACTGCTTCAGTGTACAGAACGGGCCCGCAATAAAGAAAATCTGCAGAGAAAAAAAAGCTCAAATATATATAAAACATGAGAAAAAAGGGCAAACAAACACAGCTCAATCTCGGCCACAACAAACTAACGTCCCAATAAGAAACATGATCGTGCGATACTCCCATAACATAATAAGAAACAAGCGGTAGCTGAGGGGAACGTGTCCAACAAGAAACGTCCCACTCCCACCCGTTACCTAGCCCATGTAGGAGAAATCTTTTGGTAGCGGAGACTGGTTATTTTCGCGGCGCCCCCGCGCCCCAACACCGCCGCGCGGCCGCGGACTCCACCCCCCACTGCCGCTTGGGCGTTCGCGAACTTTCTCCGTGCCATGTAGGGGCGCTTTTTGTTTTTGTTTTTGGGGGACGTTGCCATGACGTTTTCCCCCTTCCCGCCTTTGTTTTCTCGTAATTCGCAGACCGGACTTCTACGTGTTTATTTGTGTTGTTCTTTGTGCACACAGGGACAGGTTGTTCAGCATACGGGAAAATAAAAAGACACAAGGCATCCTCTGTACAATTGTTGTTGAGACATTTCCTACAAGCTTCGGAGGGTACAACAGCTTGCTGGTTGATTGGAATGCAACATACCGCATAGGAACTACTCCCCGGCTGTCCACCCTATGGTGCTTCTTCTTCCTCTACCTTCATGTGACTGCTGCAATACGACGCACAGACCCGGCCAAGAAGATTTCTGCAACACAACCTTTAGTCCCATGAAATGGCGCTTTTTCCCGGTTTAACGACCGCTCGTGAGGCTCCCGGTTGAGCGACTGCCCGTAGTAGCGACCATATTTCGTTATGACACTAGGGGTCGCTAAACCGGGGCCCCCACGGTACCAACTGTCGTAATTGTGCGTGTTATGGCACCCATCGTTGATTTCGCACCCATCGGTGATATGGCACCGGGGTGCGCAAAAATATCGAGAACTGCATGATTTAATTGCATTTCCGCACCGGTATCGGTGTTAACGCACCCGGTGCGACATCAACGATTTAAAACCTGCTTTGGGCGTAAAATTGCGTGCTTCCGCAAGATACCGGTATCCTCCGGCCACGTGTCGAACTGTATGTTAAGATTTGCTGAGAGGGTCCGGTAGGTACCAATTGCCATTTTTCATGTCTGTATATCGTACCGTCGAGATGCGGTATAAAGGACTCATGTTTTCTACGGCAATCTGTACATCGAATGCACTCAGTCACTCAATCAAGCACACAGAATACATCCCCCACGACCAACCAACCGAACAAGAAGGAGTTCGTCAATGCTACTACAATTGTACCGGTAACATCCCCTATTGAGGCAAACAAAGACAGATGGAAACACCCGCCAACAATTGAAGGGCTTGCCACCAACAAAGAAGAGGCTGGAAGAAAATGATCCCATACCGCATACCTTCCCAGCAGGGAGCCACAGCACCACAGCGTCTGTCTACAATAGCGCCCGCAGTTATTGTCTTCACATTAAAAACCGTTCCGTTCTCTCTGCTCAGAACCTTCTGCTGTCCGTACTAGTCGAACACTTGACGGGGTCGATTCCCGTGGTTACAGGCTAACTTACCCAAAAAAGGCATACGAAAATAAAATGGACCCGAAGGGTCCGCAAGCCAACAAAAGTCAACGACAGATAGTCTAGGCCACTCCGCTCGCCTTTCTGCACGATATGCGAGGGAATCCTAGATTGGAAAAAGATAGAAAGAGTAAAAAAGAAAAAGAAAAAGAGAGAGCAAGACAAAAAGAAAAAGAAAAATAGAAAGGAAGGAAGAGAGCAGATGGAGAGAAGCAAAGGGAAAGAGAGGAAAGAAAAGACAGAGAAAGACACACGCCTTAGCGACAAACAACAAACAAACAAACAGAACAGCACAAAACAACACAAGACAAAGCGGGCCACTCGAGCCAGCCCATGTACGTCATCGCTCGCGGGGGTTGGTGCAATGGTGCAATGCCGGGGGGGGGGGGATAAGTTAAGCAAGAGGTTCATTTCGGCACGGTGTTTCGCGCCACGCGGTCCGCCTCTTCGCGTTTCCTGCCTTTCCTCGCCGTCTCGGCCGCTTGCTGTACCCCTCCCACCCCCGTGGTTGTTGCCGTGTCCGTGTTGTTGTCGGTCTTCTTGTTTCGTTTGAGCGCTCGTTGTCGGCTAGCCTCCTCTTCCTTCTTGTGCCAGGAGGCCATGACCCTCTAAGCTCCCTGCAGTACCCCTGAATGCCACGGTACCCCCCGGTCCACCTTCGCTGCTGCCATCCAAGTTGTTTCCGGGACTCCGAAGAAGCATGGCTCGGCGTCCGTAGATCCGTGCCCTGCTTCGAACACCTTGAGGTCGTCCTTCAGGCACATCTGCCAGTTTTGCTCCGGTTTCCCCCTGCCTGGACCCTCCCCCCCAACCAGTTCGCCAAGCATCACCCGTTTCGGGAGTTGTCCGTCTGGCTGCCTTACCAGCGCTCCCGCGAACAGCAGGCGCCGTTGCCGGATAGTGGTTTCCATGCTCTGGCACCGTACCCTCTTCAGGGTCTGCGCGTAGGAAAGCTGCCGGTAGGTGCCCTTCTTGCGTTGGTAGCCGATAACTCGCAGGAGCAGTCGGTGGTGTATCGTCCGCAACGTCCGGTATTGGTCTTGACGTGGGGCCCATGTCATGCAGCCGTACAGCAGAGCCTCCATCGCCTCGGCCTGGAGCACGCGAGTCTTCAGTCGGAACGGTGCTTTCGGCCTGTCGAAGAGCTCCTGGCCATATCTCCTGACGCATGCCCACGCCGTTCTGCTCCGGTAATTGATCTCACGGGTGAGGTCGCCATGTTCGTTGACGAGGCCACCTAGGTACCGGAATTCAGGCGTCTGGGCATACCTCTGCCCTGCTGCCTCGATGATCAGCGGTGGCGGCCGGGGGGGCGGTGGTGTTGTTGTGTGCTTCTCCTTTGCGCGCAATAGGAGCGTCTCCGTCTTCTTCTCCGACACCGTCAGCCCGAACTCCCCGAACACCTCCACGATGACGGTCTTCATTCTCGCCAGTCCTTCGGCAGACCTCGATACAAGGCTGGTGTCCTCGGCATACAACATCCCCCATACCGCCCTCCGCACTCGGTCAAGTGGTGTATTTGCCCCCGCTCCCGTCTCCTCCTCCAGGTACACGAGGTTCTCCAGAATAACATCATACTCGCTGAATCGAATGGCAACGACCTCGATGACCGCGGCGAAGAAGATATTGAACAGCAGTGGGGACAGCACACACCCTTTTCGTAGGCCTTGTGTGACCAAGAACCAGGTCGAAAACTCTCCGTCGTCCATGCGCACCCGGGCCCGCATTCCGTCGTGGAATTGGCGGATGACGGTGATTATCTCATCAGGAATCCCGGCCCTGGCCAGGACCTTCCACATCAGCTCTCGGTCAACCGAATCATACGCCTTCTTCAGGTCGGCGAAGCACATGGAGAGTGGTATTTTCCTTCTCCGCCCCAACTCCTTGAGTCGGCGCACGACGAACAGCATGTCGACGGTGGATCGCCCAGGTCGGAACCCGCATTGTTCTTCCGGGAGGATGTAGTTGGTTTCACAGAAAGCGCTTAGGCGGTTGGTGATGATCTTGATGGGGACCTTGCCTACGTAAGATAGTAGCGAAATCCCCCTGAAGGTGTTGCGGTTGGACCGGTCACCCTTATTGTACAACACCTTGATGGTTGCGTCCTTCCACTCTTGAGGGATCTCTCCTCCGTTCCACATCTCAACGAGGATGTCACGGAGGTGCTCCAGAACGATAGGTTTCTCGTTGTCGACGTCGATCTTGAGCAATTCTGCAAGGAGGGAGTCATGGCCGGGTGCCTTCCAGTTCTGCAGTCCTTTCGTTGCCCGTTCCACTTCCTCGAGGTCTGGCACCGCTCCCAAGCGTCGAGTGGCACGTGTCACCGGTCGCTGCGTCACTTGTTCGATGATGGGTGGGGGACTTGGTGTTGAGGAGGGTGCCGAAGAATTTCGCCCATCGCTGGAGGATGTCGTTCTTTCTCCGGAGCAGCACGCCATTCTCGTCAGCAACGGGCTGCTGTCCTCCCGCTTGTCTCCCACTGAGCCCCACTGATCTCTTGAGATGTTGGTAGAGGCCTCGCATATCGCGGTCCTTGTAGATCGCTTCGAGTCCCGTCACATATTTGTCCAGGTGGGCATATATGCCCGTTTCGACTGCTGCGGCCACTCCCTTACACGCTGCTTTGAGGGCCCTCCTCGATGTTGTGTTCAACTTGTCCTTCATCGCTCAGCGCGCTTCCCGCCGTTTGGTGAGGGCTTCCTCCAATGCTGCTCTTGTCTCAGGGGTCTCACACCATTTCGGCGTGCGTCGTCTCCGCGGTTCCTCGGGTCGTATCGCCCTCGCCGCTTCGAGAAGAGCATTGGTGAACTCGGCCGCCTTCTCCGGGGTGGTGATCGCTCGTTCGCCCTGCTGTAGGTCGAGGTTAAGGAAGAACCGCGTAGTCACGTCCCATCGCGTTGCTTCGACCTGCAGTTCTCATCGTCGAACTGCCTCCATTTCGGTTTGGTCCGGACTGCTCGGTTGTGGGCAAGCCTGCCACCGAGGTTGACGGTGGCTATCACCATGTTGTGGTCTGAGTCCGCCTTGACTGGGTATACCGGCTGGGGGATGACAACCATGTTAGACACTCGGCCGCGGTGTGTCTGCCACGTTAGAATGTAGTCGAGGCGCCAGCGGTCGGTCTCTGACGCACCGTTGTAGGTGTCCCATATTCTGCCCACCCTTGCGTGTCTCGAGGAACGTGTTCGCGAGTGCTAGCTTGTTTTCCGCTGCGAAGGTCAGCAGTAGTCTGCCATTCTCGTTTAGCTCATCACGCCCGTTTATCCCCATGATGCCCTCGTCCTCCCCATCCATCCTCTCTCCCGTCCGAGCATTGGCGTCCACCAGGATATACACGCACTCTTTGGAGGGAATCCTCCGCATGAGACTGTCAAGTTTTCCCCATAATTCTGTCTTGCTGTCAGCGGCAGCGACCTCGGTTGGGGCATACGCAGCAACGAAGTTGACAGCTCCGCGGTGGCCCGTCATCTCAAACCTCATGGCCATGAGGCGTTCATCGACATAGTTCGTGGTGAAAGTGGAGGTCTTGCACAGTGACTCTTTAACGGCTATGCCCACACCATGGATATTACGCTTCTCCGTACCACAGCAGAACACTCGGAAACCCGCTGCTGCGAACTCCGTTTGACCTGGCCTCCTGGTCTTCTGCAGCCCTACCACCGATACATCTTGCTTCGCTGCCTCGTGTAGGATGCTGAAGGCTCGCCCGCACCCATTCTTTCCGTTTACAGCCAGAGTCCGCACATTTCAGGTTACTATCCTAAGAAGTCGACCCTGCTGTCTCTCTCGGGCGGTGCGTGCTGCTCTCTTAGCAAGCCTACGCTTCGCCCGTCCCCTACTTTTCCTCCTCCGTGCCCTCATTTTTTATGTTGTTTAATTTTTCTGCGGACTCTCGGGCTAACGTACAAGTTACCCCGGTGCTTGCCTTTTGTTCCAGCGAGTTGTCTTGTCCCGGAACGGTGCGGCCCTCCAGCTCTGGACCCTCTCCTTTCCCCTCTCTGGTGCATACCCCCACGGTGGTCACCGTGTTCTCTGCTGCTGCATGGCCCCGGTGTCCAAGCTGGGGCGTCTGGGTTCAGTCTCATTTGCAGCTACCCAAGTCGGCTAGGTCGTGAGCTACCCCGATCTTACGACAGCGGTAGTTCCCGGCCGCCAAACTCAGGATCCCCTTCTGATCAGTGCTAGGGACTGTGTATCCGTCTTTGTTGGGTGGTGCTTCGAAGTCTAAGTCCACTCACGGACCTCGGCCCACCCCAGCAGGGAGGGGGGGTAGGCCGGGGGAAGAGAGCACGTTAGGAAACGTCAAAATCGGGCCGAGCCTCAATCCCTTTTTTTGGGTCGAAGTACCGGCCCAAGTCGTCCATTTTCTTAAATTGCATTTCTTATTCCTTTGGACTGTCGCATCCTCCCGATTCTCTTACTCCTTACAAGTAGCGTATTTTCTTATTCCTGTATTTTGATGTCTGAGGACAATCCACTTCATCAAGCCCTCAAGAGAGGCGGTGGAGAGTGCCATCAAACCCGTACAACAGCTGAGAGCATGTGGTTGTCCGAGATGTGTGGCAGTACTATGCAGTGAACAGCAGGGGCGGGGGTGTACTCATAGTCGTGCATGCCGTAGTCGTTAGACCATTGACCTCGCATCCCTACAAAGCCGGGACGGAGCACGCCGGGTTCTCACCCGACCAGGTTCTCACATCACCAAGCGCGAAGCGTCGTGAGGTATTCGGCGAATCGCATGAAGGGTGCGCTGCATCCTGTTAAGGGTGTTCGGCATCTTGTGCCTACTTCCTTGCGTGCGGATGACAGCTGGGCACGACTTAATTTATTTTCTTGTGCCTTCACTTCCATAGACAGTTACAAGCACTGTGTAACTGCCTCGAGGGTGCTTGACCAACACAACACAACGTGGTGCGAGTATCCCCTTTGCGCGGAGTGAAGGTTCTCGACCCCGCACAGCATGATGAACTCGACCACCGCTATGGTATGGTCACCGCCCAAAACAAAACAGGGAAAAACAAAGCGGTAACCTGGTGGCCGAGCCCACGAAGTGATCGGCTTGTTTTACAACATCGCTGCCAAGCGACAAAAACCCAATGGCAAACACCGGGGGGGGGGGGCATGTTTTACAACCTCCTTTCCAAGCCACCAAAACCCAACCCCAATGGCAAACATCCGGGGGGGGGGGCCTGGGACCGGAAGGGGGGGGGTAAAA